>CABHPH010137987.1:0-43781 GCA_902168325.1 Peromyscus nudipes | reverse complement strand
AAAAAAAAAAAAACGACATTGATGTGGCAGACGAGCAAGATCCTTTTGATGTATTACCTTCCTAGTGAAGTTGTACTCGCTGTACAGCTGTAAGTGGTAGCACGTTTTATTTTGTGTCCCCTTCTCATTACCACTAATGGACACTTTGGATGCTTGGCCTGACTTAGATCCTCACCGACAGCACCGGCAGGAGGCTTATTACATGGTGCTACTCTCTTGCCTTTGATGTTCTGTAAACCAAGCGTGTCAGTGCCGTCGCTTTTAGGGGGAAAAAAAATCAACTCCCAGCGCTTTAGACCCAGTGAAATGTCTCCAACACTCAGATTTTGGGACTGAATCATTGAGTGTATAAGAGGTATAGAACAGTTAAAGATTATTTCCAGATCCCCCAGATGCCAGGGGAGTTTACAACTTCTATTTCCCGGGACATTTTCAGAACTGATGCTCCTGGGCTTTTAGTGAGAACACCAGTGCCTTCCTTTAACTCTTCTGACTTTCTCTTTCATTTTCTTTTAATACAGAAAGAGAAAAGAGCCCATTACTGAATAGTAAAGGAAGCTGTACTGATGATGGTGTCATATTTCAATGTGTGTGTTCCAAACATCACCAAACAATTTCTATTGGATCAAAGAAAGTACAGTTGAATGCCA
Organism: Peromyscus nudipes; assembly: GCA_902168325.1. Classification (NCBI taxonomy): domain Eukaryota; kingdom Metazoa; phylum Chordata; class Mammalia; order Rodentia; family Cricetidae; genus Peromyscus; species Peromyscus nudipes. The sequence continues at coordinate 43,131 of CABHPH010137987.1, read as the reverse complement.
TGGTGTGCATTGTGTAAGGTGCTGGGGATTGAACCTAGGACCTCACACCTGGAAAGTATGCACTCTGCCACTGAGCTACTACCCCAGTCCTGAATTCACTCTTCTTAACAGAGACTCTAAACAATAAGGAAATGGGCTTAATAATCCACATTTAAGACAGTATTTGGGAGGGAAGAAGACATTTTTATAAAAAGCAAATGATATGATATCAAGGTTTTAAATCAAGTGCACAAATGCCAGCTGCAATCTTGTATAATGTACCTATGAAAGCTTGTACGACGCAACTTATGAGAAAACAGAGCTTCCTTTCGGAAGATAGAGAGGAAAATACAATAGAGTATATAATTCTGTTTGTTTGTTTTTGTTTTTTCAAAACAGGATTTCCTTGTGTATTTCTAGCTGTCCTGGAATTTGCTTTGTAGACCAGGCTGGCCTTAAACTCATAGGGATCCTCCTACCTCTGCATCCTGGGTACTGGAACTAAAGGCATGCACATCCATGGCTGGGCAGATCTCTATGCATGTGAAGCCAGCCTGGTCTATGGAGAGCTGGGATAGCCAAGACTGCACAGAGAAACCCTGTCTTGAAAAACAAAACAAAGCTAAAAAGGATATATGCTTTTGTACTAGAAGTCAGACCAACTTGAAGATGAATTTTGAAAGAGACAAAAATTGATTTTCCAAAGCCATGCCTTCTCTGGATGGCAGGTAGTTAACACACAAGCCAGTGATGCCTCCGTTCCTTGTTAATGGCAGATTTTGTTATTCTCCCAAACTTTTCATCATGAGATCACACTTGCTTTTAGAATCCAAAATGCAGCAGTCCAGACCTTGATCATGCTTTAACTTAGCAAGTGTAAAGTGAACCTCAGAATGGGACAATTAACTAAACAATAATATTTTTCAAGAGAATACATCATAAAGCCACCACCAAAGTCATGCTGATCTGGGTGGCCTGCGCAGCCAAAGGGGGTCATGGTGTCTTCTGGGCCTTGGCTATTTGCCTTGGGCCATGTCTGCCTCTGTGGCCCAACAGCAGCCTGGGTCTGGGCTGATGTCCTTGGCTCATGTTACTACAGGGGGTCATAAGAACTACAAGGGCCTTTCTGAGCCATTCTTGCATCTCACTGGCCCCGGGATAACTGGCCCTGCCCCTAGATGGACACTGCAGCAGGAGAGCTTGCCCAACACACACACACACACACACACACACACACACACACACACACACACACGAGAGATGGGCCACCCCTCCATGGCATGGGCCTAGAAGAACTGGCTCTGCCCCTTGTCTGAGGGGATGGTCCCAGTGGCCCTGACCCACCACCTCAGCTACCACTCAGACCTACATCCTGGGCAAACCCTAACATCTGCCATCTATAATCTGCTGGAGTGAGTGAAGGAACTGGTCCTGTGAAATGATAGCTATCGGATCTCCATGACTCGGGGCAACAGCAGGATTTCCGAGAGGGATTTCAATGAGGGCCAAGTGATGATGGTGTACCAGAGGCCTTGAACCAGACCAATGACTCATTGCATTGAACATTTTGTGGGTGGGCCTGCTTGGATAGAGGGTGTATTGAGTGACATGCTGGAGTTCCCGATGCCACTAAGATGAATGAAGAGGAGTTGGAAAGATGGAGGAGGGGGTAGGTTTTTTGTTTGTTTGTGTTTGTTTATTTTGTTTTTAATTAATTTGGGGGGCATGCTACAGGGGTGAGAGGCAGATATGGAGGGACTGGGAGGTGAGCAAGATTAAGGTGCATGATGTGAAATTTCCAAAGAATCAATAAAGAATTATATATAAAAATGTAAGTGCTTGTATAGAGTTAAGAAACTGTTGTACATTTATGATTTAATAAAATAATTCTAAGGGAAAAATATTTTTAAAAAAGAAAATGCATCACAGATACTAAGAAAATGTGAATCAGGTAAGAAATCATTGAAAATCTATGATAAAATTTGAGAAATGATCCCAGAAGGCCTAAGCTTATAACAGTGAAGTTTAAAAACCTCACTGTTAGGTTGGAGTGCTGATGCCATTTGAGACTCATGGGCTGTGCACTTTGCGGATGTGTAGAATACATCTGAAACATCAATGTTGCCACCCACTTTTAATTTTTATCTTCACAGTTAAGCACTATGTCAAAGATATGTAATCCACTGGAGTCATATAACTTAAACTGTCACAGGGCAATACAATGTTATTGCTTGGGGAGTAGGATGCTCTATCTACAATGCATAGAACTCAGTGTGCAGTACAGGATAAGTATACAGCAGGCTTGCTGCATTTCCAACTTGCCTTCACTTCAAAGAGTCCAATTCAAGATTGATTTAGGACATTATATAAGATGTTTCTATTAATCAAGAAAACCTGCATGGCAGATAAACCTAATAGGAAAACATAAGTCTGTTTATTAAGTATGTATTTATAGAGGAAATGCATTTCCTGCCCATCTGGTTTTTAAGAGTAAGAGTCAAATGGCACTAAAAAAAGAAATGCTTTGATGTTTTACAAATTAAAACATTTACTTGTTACACTGTTCAATATTCAAAGTCAATGTCCAAGCCATATGAACAAATGGAGCTATTTCAGCAGATCCTCCATATAAGACTTTAGCATATAATCATAAGTAAAAAGATACTTTATTTTAAAAGGATTAAGGCTAGAATTATTTTTTTCATGATTGGAAGGATAACAAAAGTTCATCTTGAGGCTGATAGATGAATTGGAAAAAAAGATATCAAAAGACTAGAGTGCCAAGCTGCCAACCTCAGGAAGATAGTATCGCAAACCTCAAGACTTTTAGAAAAAGTTGTTCCAAAGTTTGACAGGAGTTGTTTGAAATGGTGGTCAACAAAGAACTGCTGACCGATAAGATGTTATTAATACATGGATTCTGCGATAGCTGCCTGTTTTATTATGATGCTACTGAATGCCATGGGTCAGATGGATACCACCAGGGGATCCCTGTAGGACCCAGAAGTAACACTCAAAAATCTGAATCAAGGTAACAGGAAGTTCCTGGCAATTATATGTATGTCCTGGAAATGGGAAGTGGGAATGTTTAGGACTCAGGTTTCTTCTCCTAACTCTGGGGTGTTTATCTGGACAGCTTGAAGAAGGCCTTTCAATCACTAATTATTTTTTGACACAAACTTTAGTTGCTTTCTATCTAACAATCTTAAGAGGTGAAAAAATAAAGCTGTTATGTTCTTGTTACTTAGAAGAAAAGGTGCACATGGAGCCAATACTGTTTTTTAATCCTCCCCCTTTTTTGTATGATTAAATTTTTAATTAAAAAAAACCACAGAGAGTCAACATTTCTAGATAGTTGATTGTCTTTTTTTTTTAAATCCCAAATCATGTTCAAGATCCTACACTGTGTGTTTCAGTTATACACACTTAATGCTTTCTGACAGTTGGCAGTAAACTTACATGGTACTTGCAACCAAGTGAATAGCTGACTTCATGGTACAGTGATCACAACTGGGGACTCATAAACCACCCAGAAAAATCCAAAGATATTATATCTAACCAAATTTTGTACAAATGCTATTATTTATTAGGATGATTAAAAGTAGGGCTTAAAAGATTTTGTTAAAACTCAACTTAGCCAATTAAGACATGGAAAAGCTTAGAAATGCTTCACTATTTCTGGTTTAAAAATGGTAGATAGGATTTTTTTCCTTGAAAAAATAGAGGTTTTTTTCCCTCATATAATATAGCCTAATTACAATTTCCCTTTTCTCTACTTCAAGTTCCTCCCCATCTCTCCTGTATTCCAAATACAGCCCCTTTCAGTTTCTCATTAGAAAACAAACAGGTTTCTAAGAGACAATAATATAATTAATATAATATATAATATAATAAAAATAGAACAAAAACTAACACATTGGAATATGGCAAAACAAATAAACAGAGGGAAAAGAGCCCAAGAAAAGGCACAAGAAACTGTTATTGATGCAGATGTAGAGACCCACTTGTTTACACACTCAGGAATTACATAAAAAAAACCAAACTTGAAGCCATAATAAATATATATGCAAAGGAGCTGTAAGGTACAAAACAAAACAAAACAGAAAAATAATAAAAATGAGAAATGAAAATAAGATAAAATTTTTAAAAAGAAAGAAAAAGAAAAGCCCCGACAGAACATGAAGAGACAAGGATGCCCTTGAGTTCCTTTCCTGTTGGTTCCTACTGCTGGGCATGTGGGCTTAGAAGTATTTTGTTTCCCCAGTGAGACTCCTTTGGAGAAAACTAAATTTTCATTTGCAAGGGTTCTCAATTAGACATAGTTTCTGGGCTAGTGATAAGGGCATGTCTCCACATCTCCTTTCTACTCTAGGACCCCCATCTGGTACAGATCCCTGCAGGACCTGCACATGCTGCCTCAGTTGAGGTGAGTTCATACATGCGTAAGTGCTGTTGTATTCAGAAAGCCTTGTTTCCCTTAGTGTCCTCCATCCCCTCCAGCTCTTATACACTTTCTACCTCCTCTTCCACTAGGTTCCCTGAGCTCTGAGAGGAGGGACACAGCCCATTTAGGGTTGAGTGCTCCAAGGCCTCTCACTTTCTGCATATTGTCTGTCTCTAGATCTCTGTATTCATTTCCGTCTGGTACAGGAGGAAGTCTCTCTGTTGGCTGAGCAAGGCACTGATCTCTGAGTACAGCAGAATGTCATTAGGAGTCATTTAATTTTATGTTCCTTTAGTAGTAGTGAGTTTTACACTAGGACCTTGGGATATCTATTCTCAGGTTCTTTGTTACCCAAGCAGTGTCAGATATGGGTTTCATTTCCTGGAGTGGGTCTTCCGTCAAATCAGATGCTGCTTGGTTACTCCACAAGCTTTGTGCTAACATATCCTGCAGGGTGGACAACACTGTAGATCAGAGGGTTTGCAGCTGGGCTGGTGTTTATCTTCTCCTTGGGTGACATGCAGGTTATCTTCCAGCACCTTAAGTACTCGTCAGTAGGGGTGAAGACTCTATGTAGGCACCAGCTCAATGTCTCCATGTTCAGTGATTTATGTAGGTCTTGTCATCAGTAACAGCACCATGCAGTCAAGTTTGTAGAGAGCAACCCATAGTCTCGGCAACGGTCTGTGTTGTTTGGGTGTTCCCATGGGACCCCTTTGGCCAACAACCTGATTAGATGTGACCCACTCCCTGCACTAGAATCTTCATGCAGTGGCAAGATACGTCCAGCTGGGGCCCTGTTTCCCCCAATTATTTGATGTTTTATTTAGATATCCTTCATGTTTCTATTTTAGAAAGCTTGTGCTGTGTTACGTTTCCATACTGCCCTTCAAATGAATGGTCCTTAATTTTAGCTGTCATTCCTTGTATTCCCTCCCTTCTCCTATTCTCCTCTCCCCCTCCCCACTTGATCCTTCAGCTCCAAGCCTCATCCCATCAATTCACAACTATCAATTCAACTTCCCATTCCTAGGGAGATCTATCTCCTTCCCTAGTATCTTACTGTATACCTGATCTCTGTGGTCCTATGAATTGTAGCTTCATTATCAAATGACTTAGTGGTTGATATCCACATATAAGTGAATTCATACCATATTTGTTTTTCTGGGTCTGGGTTACCTTACTCAGGATGATGTTTTCTATTTCTATCCTTTTACCTGAAAAAAAAAAATTTTAATGACCGAGTAATATCCCATTCTGCAAATGTACGGCATTTTCTTTATTCCTGAGTCTGTTGAGGGACATCTAGGTTGTTTCCAATTTATGACTATTATAAACAGAGCAGCAATGACCATGGTTAAGCAACTGTCTCTGTGATGAAACATTCTTTGGGTATATGCCCAAGAGTGATATAGCTAGATCTTGAGGTGAATCAATTCACATTTCTTTAAGTACCACCACACTGATTTCCATGGTGGCTGTACAAGCTTCTAGGCTTTTAGGTGTGGGAGCTGACACTTAGGATTAGGGGTGGACTAGGAAGGGGAGTGCTGAAGGGCAAGAGTGAGGACCACCAGGAACTACTTAGTCCCCTGGGAATGGGAGCAGAGTGAGAAGAGACAACAGCCACAGGTAGTCTGCTATAGAGCTGGTCATAAAAATAGAGGAGAGGAGGGAGAGTGGAGATCTGAAGCTCGCCTACCTGCTTCCCTGGCCTATTTGTCTCTGGCAGACATGGCTGACAGGTTTCCAGTGGATGCTGGCTGTAGTTAGAGGTTGAGATAAAGTGATGAATGGAGATGGGGAGGGGAAGGTTGGTGGGAAGATCTGTGTGATCCACTGGAGAGGGAGGCAGGGAAAGAGGGGACGCTGCAGCAAGTGGTCTGCTACAGAGCTGGGGGTGAAATTGAGGGTTGGTTTCAGAGGAGAGGAAGGAGCAGTAAAGATCTGCAATTACCCTACCTACTTCTTTGACTGGCACGGCATTCAATCATTATTTTTAATATAATAATTTTATTAATTCTTCAAGATTTCATGTGATATCTCACACCACGCCCCCCACATGCCTCAAACCTTCTTTGGTTTTCTCTAGATGACACTATCTTACAACAGCAAGCTGCTTTGGTTCTCTGGCCCTTATAATGTTTCTGCCCCTTCTTCCAGGATGTTGCCTGAGCCTTAAGTGTAGGAGCTATGATATATATATATAATAGGTGGTCATTCATCATCATTTGATTACTGCATTTTGACCAGTTGTGGTTAAGAAGAAGCTTCTTTGATTACGTCTGATAGCTACACATATGTCGTGTGGGTATAAGGATGCCTGTTAAAAATGCAGTTAGAGCCAGGCAGTGGTGGCGCACGCCTTTAATCCCCGCACTCAGGAGGCAGAGCCAGGAGGATCTCTGTGAGTTCGAGGCCAGCCTGGTGTACAGAGTGAGATCTAGGACAGACACCAAAACTACACAGAGGAACCCTGTCTTGAAAAAGAAAAAAAAAATGCAGTTAGAGTTTGTAGTGGCTACGAAAGTGGTAGTAATCGATTCCCTTCTAGGTGCCAAGGCCTCAAAAGCAGCATGGAGTTGGCTAAATTTACAGTTCAGTACATAAAGTCCTTCCTATTGGGCAAGCCTTAAGCCCAATTGGGTGACTGTTGGTTAAACCTAGGATATGGTACTACTGTTGTAAAATTCAGAGTATCTTTATATACTGGTCATTGTGGTTCACCAGCATTACAGCTAGCCAGTTCTATTGATTGCTTTTCTCCATTGATGATTACAAGAGCTAGTCCTCAGTAAGGAAAGTTCCAGGTCAGATCCAGATTGTGACAGTTTGAATGCCAACGGCCCCCATTGCTTCATAGCGAGTGGCATCATTAGGAGGTGTGGCCTTGTTGGAGGAAGTGTGTCACTAAGGGTGGACTTTGAGGTTTCAGAAACTCAAACCAGGCCTAGTGGCTCACCCTCCGTCTCTTCCTGCGGCCTGCCAATCCAGATATAGAACTCTCAGATACCTCTCCAGCACTGTGTGTGCCTACATACGGCCATGCTTCCTGTCATAATGACAATGGATTAAACCTCTGACCTATAAGTCATCCCCATTTAAACGTTTTCCTTTATAAGAGTTTATGGTCATGGTGTCTCTTCACAGCAATAGGACACTAAGACACAGATCAATTCCTCCAAATCCTGTAGTGTCTTACCTGCTTTTCAGGGAGGCACCAAGAACAATGGTAGTAACCTATATATTTGGGGAGTCTAATGACCAACCTTGACCAACAACCTGAAAAGAGGTTACCCATGCCTGACACCAGGGTTTTTGTCAGATAGTCTATGGTTTGTTGAGGGGACATTGCCACCTCAATTAGTGTAACTTCAATTAAGTTATGTGTATGTGTGTGTAATATATGCATATATATACTATATATTAGTACATTATTATGTTATGTATGTGCTTTATACATGATTTTAAGTAGCCATAAAATAATATAATTCCCTGTAGCTTTTTCAAATATTTTTAGTGATATTTATTCCTCCTTCTTCCTTCTATCTCTCTATGACCATCTTTCCTCCTCCTGGCCTCCCCAAGTAAATCTCACCAATCCATAATATATGAGTCATGAAATTTCATGTGAATACTTTTTGGGTGCCTGTTATGTACCAGGCATTGTTCTCTACAACATGAATATTTAATACAGATAAATTCTTTGTTCTTGGGACTATCAGAGAACATTATAATAGATACATTTAATCAAACAATCACAAAATGTATAATAAGTAACCATGGTAACTCATATGCAGAAAACACCACTAATCCTGATTTCACCACTGGTTGAAAGTCCCCTGGGGGTCTATTAAAATATCCATACCTTATGCCGTTTACTATGAAAAAGAAAATATAGGAAAGTGGAGCTGAAAATCGTATGCCTTGTATATCCAAACTTCATAAATCTGTCCTCTCAATCTAGGCTAACCAGTGTTGAACGAATAGCCAAGGACTTCATTTTTAGTTCATACTTTCACTCCAGTTACAGCACCAGTGTGGCAATATATTCCACATGTTGGCAATTGGGTTTTACAGAATTATTTTTAAACTATATACCATAGATTTAAAGATATGCATGAATAATTCCTATGTAATATTTAAGTAGATAACCATAGAGACGATCTAAAAACTTCCACTATCGAGGAATATGTAAACTAAGACTAGAGGAGTAACACAGCATGATTCTGTGTGGGTTTGTTTTGTAGCTGCAGAGACATTTTGAAACGGTTAAAGTCTACACATATGGATCAATACCCCGTTGCTCCTGTTTGAGATATTGTTTTAGGATCACTCTGAACAAAGATGCCTTTGGATCAGCTTTCTTGGTTAGGGAAGACTAAAAGGGAGAAAGATCAAAGTGTGAAGACACTGTAAACATTGTCTCGGGTTCTTCACCAGCATCAGCAGCTCTGGCCTTACCCTGTTGCTAGCAAACATTCTGCTCAATTTCCAAGAAACCAATAAATGCAACTACGGCTATTTTTTTTAGAAAGTATTCTTTATCTCTAATTTAGTAATGTTTTATTTTGTGTAAATTATTCAAAACCAGGACTGTACAATGACTCAGCCTGTAAAAGAGCCTCTCCCCAAACCTGATGACCTGAGTTTAGTCCCCATAACCCACATGGTGGTAAGAGAAAACCTCTTCCTGTCTACTGTCCCTGGACATTCATATATGTTGCCAAATGTCATGCATGCATACACATTCATGCACACAGAATAGATACGAATAGGAATTAGTTGATAAGCAATTGTTTTTTTTTAAGTTATTAATTCTCTTTACATTTAAAGATGGATTGAGTTCCAAGATTCATTGTTGGTTTATCTCAAAGACACTGTAGCTAGATACAGGTGTCCCAGAGAAAGGCAGGTACATTGGTGATAGAATTGCCATCTCTTGAGCTTAGTGGAGAGGGACAGGTCACCTTCTAGTTGCAGAAGCCAACCTATCAGTTTCTAGACATCAGATGCTTAAAAACACACCAGAGAAAGAACTACCCAAGGCAGGAGTTGCTGATCTATTAAGGTTTTAGTTTTAGGTTCTCTTTTGTTGTTGCTTTTACAAATAATTACAGAAAGAAACTTGAGCTGAAAATCTGACAAAAAAAAATGAAATGAAGGGAAATAGAGGCTATCTCTTGGTTGGACTGGGGGCAAGTGGGCATGGAAACTTGAGGGATTGTTTTAGGGGTGGGTGCTGGGGAAAAAGGAAAAAATTGAAATGAAAATGCAAAAATTTCCATTTCATAGGGTAGTACATAACACACACACACATACATACATACATACACACACACACACACACACACACACACACACACACACACACACGTCTTAAATATTCCTTAAAAAATATTATCATTCCATGAAACTTAATAGAAATTCAGCAACTTGACTGGCAAGCCCATCCTATGAAATAGTTACCCTATATCAGCTCTCCTGTAAAACATTAATGGGGAGCTTCATGTGATTCCTCAGTAGTGTTAATTTGCACAGGTCAATGGTCTTGGTTTATGTCTCTCTTAGCCAGTTAGAGGAGTCCTCTAATGATAACCTCATTGTTCTCCAATTTTTTTTTCTGGATCATCTGATATTCATAATTCCAAGAAATTGTTATGAAGCCCTTTCAAACCCTACAGAACATAGCAGGCTGTGATGTGCATGCTGTCCATTTCTGTGCGAGTCCTGTAGTGTTGAGTTTTCATGTCCTTAACAATGGTACCAGTCTTCTTTGGATCTCCCAATCCTGTTCTAACACTTGCTGTCCTTGTATCCTTGTGCCTTCTTTGTACCTTTTAGGACTGATTTTCTCTTGTTTCTTCAGGAATTAGTTTGCCTTGTCTCTTGATTAAAGACTGGTGTCTTTGTTGGGGCAACTAGTCTCTCCTTAGATGGCCTTGTGTAGTAATAGAGCTGATTTCTGCTATTTCTTGTCAGGCATCTGTGAAATGACTCTTTCTTCACTTTATGCCTCTTGCAGTTTATTCTTCTCTCTGTTTTACTGCTACCCTTTGCATTACCTGGGCTCCCATGACCTCTGGCACCTGATTAGAGTTAACCAATAGGAGACAATTCTAAGGTATCAGTAAATCTCTTCAAATGTTCAGAAAAATGAGAGGACAAGGAATGTCTTTTGATTGGACATTAGTTATGGCTGAGATTCCTTTTGGGATTCTGTCTTCCTATGGTTCTGAGTCTCAGTAGATGCTGCTAATTCCTTCTCTCATCTTCTCCCATTTGGTGGTAATAATTGGTCTTTGTTTTCTTAGTTCCTAATCACTTCACATCTGTTATTTGCTTCTCCTAATCCTGCCCACACACTGTCAACAGTCCTGTCATTAAATTATCTTTGAACACACCTTCTGTTTTCTGTGGACATTATGACTAAAATGACTCTACAAAGCCTCCACTGCCATGATCCTCATAATTATTCTGGCAAAAGACACACCTCAGTTTCTGGTACTTTGGAGAGATCAATTATTAATGTACTCATACACTCTCAAACCACAAGTTAATCATTTATATTTAGAAAAAATGAAAATTTTGATGGTCTTTATGTGATTGTGACTGCAAAAATAAGCAACTTGCAAAACACAAGAATACACAAAAGGAAACTGGAAACTGCTTTCTGTTGCATTTGGTCCCCGAGGGACATCAATCAAGTCTGTTCGCTTGTTTTCTTTCATTTTGCTTTCTTTTTATTTTATTTTACTTACTAAATTTTTTTTACAGAGGCTGAAGTGTCCCAGTTCAAAATAGTAAATACTATGTTAGGTGAATCTCACCACAATTAAGAAAATAAGCAAGAAAGATACAATTTTCATTATTCACAGAATACAGAGCCCCTTTCTACCTCTGAAAAATGTAGGCAGAATAAGTGCTGCAACCAAAGGACTGGGAGAGCTTATTACCTCCCTGAGAGGAGTGTAGGAAGGTCTACAATACTGATAGCACAACACTGAAGTTATTCATCTGTGTTCCCGTCTTGTGTTCTGTTTATTACTGAAACATCCATACCTAAGTGTATTTTCTAATGTGTCTCAGTTACAACTATTTATATTCTGTGAATATTTGTGCAGAACTGATCTGCTCCTTTCTCTCTTTGAAAGGCCACTGGTAATTTAGTTCTTCCTCGGTGCTTATTGTCTGAGTTGCAAAGAGCAGACCCATGACTGATTGTGAGAAATTTGTTATTCAGGTTAGCTTGCCCAAACTAGACCTCTCAGCAAAAACATGCAAATGTTCACATTTCAAAATAAGCCACATCCTTTAAGTTTCTAACTCTTATGAATAAACAGGAAAATTATGCATACTTAAGAAAAATAAGATTAAAAGTCAAATAAATTATTCCCCTAGCATTCTGTAAAATTCAATTCAAGCATTAGTAAAAAGAGTTAATATCTCTAAAGTCCTTATTTATTACTTATTCTCCATTGGATCTCATATACACACACATACACACACACACATACACACACACAGAGAGAGAGAGACTTCTTTTTTAAATTAAAGCTCATTAGTAAACATTGTACTTTTTCTCATTTTTCAACAGACAAACATCCAGATTAATAAAATACATTTCTGATATGTCTATAACATTTAACCACTGGCATACTGTACAGCCAGGGATGGGATAGACCTATCCTGAATGTGGGTGGAACCATAAGAGAAGCTGGAGTCCAGACACAGCAAAGACAACCAAGGAAGAAACCAAAACTATGCAGTGTGTGCAGGCTCCACTCTTCCTGCATGAGAGCATTTGTTGTTGCTGTTATTTTCTGTTGGCTCCATAGTATTCAGTCTTTCTACATCAGCCTTTAAATATGGTGACCCTTCAGCGAGCTTCCAAGCTTTCCACCCTGAACTGGCATTACATCATCACTCCCCCTTGTTCTGAGGCTTTTGACTTCTCTGCTTCTCCAGCATATGAATGGCCACTGCTCTAGTGGCAGAAGCCAATGTAATAGATCCCCTTTTATAATTGTGTATCTTACGGTGGTTCTGTTTCTCTAGAGAGCCTGACTAATAAAGATCCTCAATCAGCAAAAATCTTCATTCTTTTGCACATAATTACAAGATAGAAGGAATAGTGTATTTACCAATGACTTATAAGTATCTTCTAAGTGCCAGGCACAATTGTTAGCATCTTTGGCACCAAAATTAATAAGTATTGATTTTTGCCTCAAGGAACTTATGGACTTGAGAAGAGAGCAGACAAATAAGTGAATGTATATTATAGTGGAGTTTTATATATAGACATTAATAGAAGGTAGAACACGTTGCCATGGAAATGCTATAATAGTTTGAATTTTCATTTTGACATTTAGTTTTTTAGTTAGCAAATCATATAACAGATATCATTGTGACTTTTCACATATGCACATTACTGTGTTTGTTTACTTAATTATTTTGAGACAAGATCTCACTATGTAGCCCTGGTTGGCCTGAAACTATGTAGACCAAGCTAGCCTCAAAGCCATACAGATCTGCCTGCCTCTCCTTACTTAGTGTTGACATTTAAGGCATATGCCACCACACCCAGCCTATATTACTGTATTATGTTTGCTAACTGTAACCCCAACTGCATTCCCCATCCCTTTTTAAACCCTGTTGCTGGTCCACTTCCTTCACCCAGTCACTCTTTCTGTTTTCTTGTCACATACATATCTTTACTCTCTCTTACTCTCCCTTTTCCCTCCCTTTAGATATCTTTCTACCCTGTCATGGTCCTTTTATAACTAACTTCCACAAAACATATATACTTAAATACATATTTACATATCAAGACATTTTAAGAAAACAACATGATGTTTGTCTCTCTGGCTTATTTCACTTTAGATAATGATATTAGCTTCTATTCATTTTTCCTACAAATACCATAATTCCATTCTCCTTTTCAGCTGAATAAATTTTCATACACACACACACACACACACACACACACACACACACACACATATATCTGCAATGCCATTTTATTGATTCAGATTTTGTTGATTAATTCATCTGTTGTTAGGTTTCTGGATTGGTTCTATATTTCTGCTATTCTGCTTTAGATTTTAAATGTTTTCCCCCAAAACTCCTGTGTTGAAATCTTCTTGGTCCTTATTGTATCAATGTTCAAAAATAGGGCATTTTGGTGGTGACCAGATGATGAGGACTCTGGATTCCTGGATAGATGAATTCATGGAATTCACAACTTAGCATATGAGAGGGGACTTTGTTATAAAATCTCTGTCTCTTTGCTTCCTGGCTTCTGTAGTGGTAGAATTTTTGCACCCCCTCACACTCTGATGTATTGCTTCATCATTGACCTAAATGTAACCACGACAAGCTACTGTGGACTCCAACCCCAGAAGCCATGAGCTGAAACAAACATTGCCCTTTGGGATTATTTCTCTTACGTATCATGTTAATAATGATGGAAATATGACTATTGCAAGGTTCAACTATGAAGGGAGTGAAGTGAAAGCAGCTATGAACTTCATGGATGGGAAAGTACAAACGTATTTCCAAAAGGTGATAATGTTTATCTGAACTTCCGATTTTAAGAAGCTTTTCAGAAACCTAAGAAAAGCAAAAGGATCCCTGATGTAAATAACAACACGTACAAAAATATAATGGAATGGCAGAACATTCATGATCCAAAAACTGGACAGAATGCAGCTATGATCAAACTTAAAATGGATGGTAGAAAATAACAAAATGGGGAAATCCTATGAGGATTTACCCATAAGTTTAGAATCCAAAATAATAGGTTACTGGCCATCTTCTGTAACTAGGCAAGGCCTCAAGTGGAAGGATCGGGACACCAACCCAGCCGCAAAACCTTCAACCTATAGTTTGTCCTGCCTGCCAAGTGTTCTGGGGCCAGAGCCTAACAGAATCATCAGTCGAACACACCAGAGACTCTTCATCCAGCAACTGATGAAAACAGATGCAGAGTCCCATCGCCAAACATTAGGCAGAGCTTGGGGAGTCCTGCAGAGGAGGGAGAATAAGAGTTTTATGAACCAAAAGGGTTAGGGACACCACGAAAACACCACCCACAGAATCAATTGATGGAAACTTGTGGGGGCTCACAGACATCAGGAAGCCTGTAGGGGACTGACCTAGGTCCTCTGAATATATATTATGGCTAAGTAGCTTGGTTTTCTTGTGGGATTCCAAATAGTGGGAGCAGGGCTTGTCTTTGACTCTTTGGTCTGCTTGGGGGACCCTTTTCCTCCTACTGGGTTGTCTCATCCAGCCTTGATGTAATGGTACAGACCTGGTCTTAATTGTACTTGTTTTGCCACGTTTGTTTGATGTCCCTGGAAGATCTGCTCTTTTCTGAGGGGAGGCAGAGGGGTGGATCTTGGGGAGAAGGGAGGTGTGAGAAAGACTTAGGGGAGGGGTAGGAGGGGAAACTACAGTTGGGATGTAACCTATAGGAGAAGAATAAAAAATTAACACAGGGTTTTCATTTTAGTGTTGGGTGAACTGATACCCAGCAAATGCTGTAATGTGAAGAGTAATGATTATGTTTGTATTATAGAGAAATTGCTTAGTCTGGCAGAAATATGGAGAATAGATGGAGATAACTAAGTGCAGACCATTCAACAAGAAGACTATTCTAACTATGATGGGATGGATTGTGATGAAGAGTGGATCTAAAGCAGTGGTTGCAGCAATATAAAATCAAATATGAACATAAACGTACTTAGGAGGCTTGATGACTGATTAGGAATAAGAAACAAATCTGAGCCAGTGACCCTGGAATATATAGCTGAGGGTTATTAAAGAGACCATGACTATTTATGGGATGCAAGATCTAAATATGTAGCCCAATCTGAAGTTCAAATGAAAGGCAGGATTCTTATATAAGGACACTGTACCAAAATTTCAGAATTCAAAATTGAGGGAGGGAGTGCTCCCATGTCTATAAGATAAATTGCTAAACAGTCTTATTAATAAAAACCAGGAGCCAGATAATGGGATGAAAAACCAAGAGATCAGAGGAATAGAACAATCCACAACCTCATCTCACTGACACCTCAGTCTCCAAAGAGACTTACTTCCTGTATATCCATCCCTATATACCTTTCTGTTCTGCCATCTCATTTTCTCTCTCTACCCAGCTGCATCACTTCCTCTTCCTGCTCAGCTCTGTCACTTCCTGTCTGTCTGTACAGACCTCCAGACCTTTATGGTTAGTGCTGGGATTAAAGGTATGTACCACCATGCCTGGTTGTGTCCCCAGCTACACTGAACATCATAGAAGAGAACATAGCCTTGAATGCATTGGCACAGGAGACCACTTCCTAACATAACACCAGTAGCACAGACACTGAGAGCAAAAATTAATAAATGGGACCTTCTGAAACTGAGAAGCTTCTGTAAGGCAAAGGACACTGTCAATAAGACAAAACGACAGCCTACAGAATAAGAAAAGATTTTCACCAACCCCAAATCTGACAGAGGGCTGATCTCCAGAATATATAAAGAACTCAAGAAACTAGACATCAAAATAATAAATGATCCAATTAAAAAATGGGCTATAGAGCTAAACAGAGAATTCTCAAAGGAAGAATTTCAAATGGCCGAAAGACATTTAAAGAAGTACTCAGCATCCTTAGTCATCAGGGAAATGCAAATTAAAATGACTCTGAGATACCATCTTACACCTGTCAGAATGGCTAAGATCAGAAACACTGAAGACAGCTTATGTTGGAGAGGATGTAGAGCAAGGGGAGCACTCCTCCACTGTTGGTGGGAGTGCAAACTTGTACAACCACTGTGGAAATCAGTGTGGTTGTTTCTCAGGAAATTGGGAATCAATCTTCCTCAAGACCCAGCTATACCACACTTGGGCATATACCCGAGGAATGCTCAATCATACCACAGAGACACTTGCTCAACTATGTTCATAGCAGCATTATTCATAATAGTCAGAACCTGGAAACAACCTAGATGCCCCTAAACTGAACAATGGATGAAGAAAATGTACATGTACACACTGGAGTACTATTCAACAGAGAAAGACAATGATATCATGAAATTTGCAGGCAAATTGATGTAATTAAAAAGTATCATCCTGAGTGAGGTAACCCAGACTCAGAAGGATAAACATGGTATGTACCCACTCATAAATGGATTCTAGAAGTAAAGCAAAGGGTAACCAGACAACAACCCACAACTCCAGAGAAGCTAACTAACAAGGAAGACCCAAAGAGGGATGCATGGATCTCCCTAGGAAGGGGAATTAGATGAGATCTCCATGAGTGAACTGTGAGTGAAGGGTGGGCAGTGCAGGGTAGGGGATGGGGGATGAGAACATAAGGGAATGGGATGGTCAAGCTGGAACAGGGATAGAGTGGAAAAGCAATGAGAGAGACACCATGATGGAGGGAGATATCATGGAGATAGAGAGAAACCCAATGCTAGGGAAGTTGTCAAGAATCCCCAAGGATGACCCCAACTTGGACTAGTAGAAACAGTGGAGAGGGCGCCTGAACTGAACTGGCTTACCCCAGTGACCAGATCAGTGAATACCCTAACTGTCATCACATAACTTTTCTACAATTACTGATGGGGGCAAATGCAGAGATCCACAGCCAAACACCAGACAGACCTCCAGGAGTCCAGTAGGAGAGACAGAGGAGGGATTCTATGAGCAAGTGCATCAGGATCGTGATGGGAAAACCTGCATAGATGACCAAACCAAACTAGTGGGAGCTCATGAAACTTGGATCAATGGCTGTGGAGCCTGCATGGGACTGGGCTAGGCCCTCTGCATGGTGAGACAATTGTGTAGCTTGATCTGCTTGGGGGGTCCCCTGGCAGTAGAATCAGAATCCATCCCTGGTTTGTGAGGGGGCTTTTTGGAGCCCATTGTCTATGATGGGACACCTCGTGCATCCCTGAGGCAGGGGGAAGGGCTTAGATTTGCCTCTACTGGATGTGCCTTGCCTTCTTGTGGTGGGGAGCAGGGGTGGTTTAGGGGGAGTGTGGGGGGCAGGAGGAGGGAAGAGGGGGATCTTGGATTGGTGTGTAAAATGAATGAAAATTTTTCTTAATAAAAAAAACACCAAGATTCTGAGTAGAAGTAGAAATTTAAAAGCAGAGAACAAATTGATACTTCTTAAAATCTGAAAGGAAGGAGTCTTAGGGAGGAAGATGCAGTCATCAAATGCAGTATTTGAAATTGCAACATGCATTTGGTTAGTCTGTTACCATTTAACCACAGGGTGTATCAGATGGCATGCATCATCTCTAATATAACTCCTTTACTTCAGTGAGATCATCTATTTTTGTTTTATCTTGTTGCCAGGAAAAAAAAAACTCACTAGTAAATTTTCTTTCATGAAGCTTATACTCTGGTAGTGGAGAGGCAAACACTAGAAAATTAGCATGAACACTAGCTAGAAAATTAGCATGAACACTAGCTCAGCGGCACAGACAATTTGATGGTGATAAATACCATGAAACAGACTGAGTACACAGCGAAAGGGACTCTACTTTTAAATAAGATGTATTAATTAAGAGGAGCAATGATTTGAAAATCTCAGAGACTTGGGGGTATTCATGCTATATGAATTTCTTGGTAAAATTACCCCAGTGTTACTACAGAGGTGTCACAAAAGCCCTAAGAATAGTGACAGCCTGAAATTTTAAAGTCAAACGAAGAGACAGAAGAAAATTAGTGAGATATGAATTTCAATACTCTATTGTAAACAACCTCATCTCAGACCAGGCCCACGGATTTTGCCAAAGCAGAGAGCTCCAAGCATCCAGGTGTCAAGCTGCTATAGGTCCAGAGAGCACCAGGTCAGCAGGCTTCCATCTGTGAAGAAAAGAACAAGAAAGGCTGAAAAAGAGGGATGCGGAACAATTGGATGCAGTTAGTGGATGCATTTATAAAGGAGGTCATTCAGCTCATTGTTTCTCTAGCTCTAATTCTGTCACAGAGTTTTTTTGGTTTTTGGTGGTGAATAAATATATAAAATGTACTTTATACTAATGTGTAATATTCAACATTGAAACCCCACAGCTTTCTTTCTGAATGAATTCATTGAGTTGTACAAACTTTGGGTCTGGTTAATTTTGGTTTATTTTTTTTTATTAATTTGCAAGGGTTTTAAAAAATATAAATATATTTTTAAAACATATTATTTCTATTCAGTTGTACCAAACTTTTCACTTCTCTTTTATTTTAAATAAAAGAATCCTTAAAATCCATTAGTACAGGAGGGAACTTAATAGTTTTTACATTGATTTTTGCACTGTAAAGTGAAATTTAGTTCCAAGTTAATCTCACAAGAAACAATGATTTCCTTTAAGAGGTGTGGTGAGAGAAATTCTGTGCACACTGTGGTGGAATCTGCAAATCCTTTATTCTTGAAATGTCAGGTCCAGCTGATTCCCCTCTGCATATTTCATGCTGTTAATCTTATGCTTCTTAGAGAGTGATGACCATATTTTCTAAAACCATCCAAAGTCTTTTCACAGTCTCTCTATTCTTACTTATCCTCATCTGATTAACGGATTTCACTCTAAGCAGATATTTAAGGAAATGCCATTTCAAGTTTGCTTCGATCCAGGTGATTTTGTAAGCTCTCACGTGGATCTGCTTCACTTACCTACTCTGTCCCCATTTTACCAGACCAATAAATTCATATAAACATGAATGTCTTCACCTTCAAACTCAGGTAAAAAGTATAAAAGCCATTTTCATTTTGTCTGCTGAAATTCAACTCACAGCTCCCATCCTTCTGCACTGACATCAAATTTTAGTCCCACAAGGAAACTTGCCTTCACTGAACCCAATATGATGCATTGTCCCCTCTCTGCCCTATTCTTTCTTCCATAGACACTACAAAAATGAAACTGAAACAGGATATGGAATTCAATTTTCATCCACTGGCATGCATCTTATTATATTTATTGTATATAAATGTAACAGGGGTTTCTTCCCATTCAACTTCTCTTTGTGCAAGAATCTGCTGATGGAGAGCTCTGTAATTGTATTATAGATACTCAGAGAAAGAAAACCAATAAGATATATGTAGATAGGAAGAAAGTGATTGATTATGAGTGATGGGTTCATACAATTCTGGGGGCTAAAATGGTCCTCAATCCGTCATCTACATGCTAGATGTGCAGGAAAGCCAGAGATATTATTCAAATCTCAAATCCCTGAAAATCACTAGAATCCTGTTGTCCAGGACAAGGAAAGGTTACTGTCCGGGCTCAGCAGAAAGTTGTCACATTTCCTGGGCCTCTTTGTTCTATTCATGTCATCATTGATACAGGTGGTACCACCCACATTAGTAAGATAATCTTTTTAATTCTGTCTGCCAATTCAATTCAAATGCTGCCATATTACAGACACAGCCTCATTGACACATTCAGAAGTCATTTAGTAGCTATATGGACAATCCTTAAACCAGTCACGTTGAAATATTAAATTAGCAAGCCTCTGAATTTCACCTAGCAACTTTTTTTGTATCATATCATTTTGCTGTGCCATGGTCAAGGAGCACCATCCACCAAAGATCCTGAGGGATCCATGTATAGTTCGGTATCCAGGAAGCACCTTGTCTTTCAGTGCTTGTTCCCAGTCTTACACAGCACACTTCCTGTCCATCTCTTTCACATCTACTAAATGCAGTGCTAGTTTGAATTTATCTTTTTTAATAGTATTTTTATGTTATAATTAACTTAATTTCACATATCAGCCACGGATTCCACCGTCCTCCCTCCTCCCCCCCAACCCCCCCAATCCACCTCCCAATTTATCTTTAGAAGCTTTCTGCTCCCAGTCTGTAAATGATGTCTGGGTATAGTCAAAGTTTGTTCTAGCTAGTTTCTTTAAACTAGATTTAAAAAAGTGTAAATGTTACAAAAATGTTTAGAATGTACACTGACATAAATCATGCTAATTAATGTTAATTTTGCTAATATTAACTCCAATGTTGATTGTAAATTTTTATATGTATTTATTTTATGCTTTTACATTTTTCATCTGCATTTATGTGTGTACACAATGTGTGGGCAGTGCCCGTGGAAGTCAGAAGACGGCATTGGTCCCTTGGAACTAGAGTTACAAATGGCTGTGAGCCACCTTGTTGGTGCCAGAAACCAAGCTGGGGTCCTCTACAAAAACAACAAGTGAGCTTGACTACTGAGCCATCACTTCAGCCCTTTAATTTTATACTTAATAGGAACTAAAAATAAGTTTACTCTCTTTGACAGAAACATGAGCAGTATTATATGATTTAACCAGCATTATCATATCCCCACTCAAGAATTTTTTACTCCATAAGCCTTTTCAAATTTATCCTGCTTGCTAGCCAAGAAGGTGAGGATAGCTAGAATTGTCTGTATTCAATCATTTTCAGTATTTTAATTATTGTTCCAAAATAGACCCATTTGTCCTAAAGAGTTCTTATACATACTTTCTTTCAATTAGTACAATTAAGCAACATAAACCTATTTATTATTTCAACACATTGTTCTATTTGTTGTAATGCCAGATAATCTATGAACTATTCCCCATAAATAAAGCCTCAGGATTTAAAAATCCAACTCAATGAGGCTTTGTCATGGATATAGCAAATATTCTTCTCTGCCAATGCTATTATTTACTGTGGTGATAGATAACTTACACAGAGCTACTGATGTTTATTATTTGAGTGTATCCTTCTATCCACTAAAATTTGTGAATAAGTCAGTCATATTTGTAACAAAAAAATATAACAGTGACCTCATGACATAATGTTATTTGCTTCTCATCTACCAATCCACTGATTTCTTTCTAGAAGGGAAATAGACTTGTCTAAATAGATTTGGCTCAATGGGGCTATACTAGTATTCTGCATAATATGGAATTTAAAAAATATAAAATCTACAGTGTTAAAATTAATTATCACAATAATTTACCATATGATTAGAAACTATTTTTGTACAAAGAAATTAGTTCTTTCCTACAAACAAATGTACACTGACCATGACATATTGAAAATACAGGATTCAATTCGGTTCTCTAAGCTGAAAAGAATTTTGAACATGTTACATAAGCAGTTTAGATCTATCCAAACATAGATGATAGAACACTTGCTTAGCATAGGTAATATAGATGTTTGATCCCAAGCAGTGAGAAAAGAACTTAAATATGCATGTATATTTTCCTTACAACTTAATTTTCATATAAACATTCTTTTTAATTAAAACAACTTGTTCTGATTCACTGATTAATTTCCTACATTGAAAAATGAGTAAACAAATACAATCCTTACATAGATAATTAGAAAAGCTATCTGTCTTATTTTGTTGAATCATTTTCCATTCAAGAAATGCAGTCTTTAGAAAAAGAACCCATGTATAATATAGCAAAGAACACAAAGAAAGAAGCCTCAAGTTCTTTAGTAATTTTTGATTTTCCAAGAATAGGTTTTTAGTCTTTTATTATATTTAAGCATGATTTTTCTTTTCTTTAAAGCAATCTTCAGTTTGTAAGCAAATGATATTTCAGGCACATATAAACATGCTGATGTGCTACATCTGTTACCAAAGATCCATAGTGGTCACTGAGTTTCAATTAGAATTAAGCAAACTTTCTGATTAAAAGAATGGTAAAAAGTTATTTATGCCTTTTTGTCTTAATGAGAATTAAAAAAAATTGATGTGTACTTACCAGAAGCCATTTAATTTTCATCAAGTGTGTACACAGATCTAGGCTAGCAGATCTATTTCTGCACACAAAGCCAGGCACACCAGTTTCAACACAATGCAGTCACTACCCATTCTACTCTTTCCTGCTTTAGGACACTTTCAGCAATTGCCTTGAGGCAGATTTAAGAGTATATGCCTCTTGATGTATTTCAAGCATCTGGCATAGCACTTGTCCACAATGAAACTTCGATAAATACATGTTGAGTGGATGATTAAGGTAGCACAAGGACACCTGTGACTCTCTAGCACTTGGTTTCTTCAGCCTAAGACTAGTGACTTAAATAGTATTAATGGCAGCTCCAGGGGTGTGCACAGTAGCAGCAGTTGCTGTAGTAATCAAAGCAATAGCAGTAACTGTAACTTTAAAGATCTGCCAAGGGGGTGGGTGGGAAAGAGGAGTCCTTATATCCATTTCATTTACTCCTGTGAGATAAAAATACAGAGCTTTAGATTCACAATGGAAATTTCGCTTAGAGGTAATGAGTAAAGGACAGATATAGACATATTTAAGACAAGTAGTGACTTAGCACTCTCACAAAATAATTTTGTATAGGCATTTAATCTTTTGCAAATGTGATGCATTCCAAAGTCTTCCAAAATCTCATCTGAGGTTTATTATTACTGAAGATGAAATACAATGAGATTGAAGACTCCAACTGCACACATGGTAGCCTTGGATAAATTTGTATTGTACTTATTTGGTACATATTATGATGTAGAGGCATGTATATATACACACAAAGATAAAGTGACAAAAGTAAATTGATCAGAAAGAGGAAAATAGTTTTCAAAGCAAAATAATAACAACCAAAAAACATGAAAACCAATTCACTTATGTATGTGAAGATTCAAAAGTCATATTTCAATAAAGTATTTTAAACTGTGGTTGCTAATTTTGCTGTGGCAACAATATATGTAACACAACAGATGTGTTTCTAGAAAATAGTAAAATTCTTCAACTTTATAATGCCATATCCTTCCTAGTTATTGGTTAATTACATCCATGTCTATTGATAGAAATCACAGACTCCAGCTTTCCCAAAGTCTCAATCATGGTAATTAGTTCAAGCTATAGACCAAAGGAGTTCACTGTTCACTGCATGTGTATACCCTCGGCACATGCATATTGAGAAGCCATTATTAATACTAGTTATTGGTGCTTATCATGTTAGATTAAAATTATCAAATTTGTAACAAATTCTGAAAATATACTGTCATCCTCTATTCTCTTTTTAAAATATTTTCTCTTATTTACTTTTTATTTCTGCCACTCAGACTTGTAAAATGTGTACTAGATTCTCAAAAGTCTTTGTACAGCATCCATGTATATTAGTATATTTAGAAACAAATCCATCTCTGTTCTTCTATGTGTAGATGTGCCAATTCATTCACAAGACACTGGATATTTTGCGTATCCACTAGTGTTTCATGTTTGCATAATAACTTTTCCATTTTTATCTATTTTTACTATTTATCTTTTGTCTGTATTAATGTGTGCTGTGGGATGTCTTTCTGTACACTGTGAATATGTGTTGCTCTGATTGGTTGATAAATAAAATGCTGATTGGCCAGTAGCCAGGGGGGAAGTATAGGTGGGGTAAACAGATGAGGAGAATTCTGGGAAGAAGAAGCAAAGAGTCAGGAGTCACCAGCCAGACACAGAGGAAGCAAGATGTGAAAGCAGAACTGAAAAAAGATACCAAGCTACATGACTAAACATATATAAGAATTATGGGTTAATTTAAGTGTAAGAGCTAGTCAGTAATAAGCCTAAGCAAATGGCCAAGCAGTTATACTTAATATTAAGCCTCTGTGTAATTGTTTTATAAAAGGCTCTGTGACTGTGGATAAGAGATTTGTCCTGTCTGCGGGCCAGGGGGGACACAGGAAAACTTCTGACTACAAATGTGTGTGTGTCATGAGTCTAAAAGTGCCAATGGAGCCAGAGTTATAGGTAGTTGTGTGCAGCCCACAATGAAATTAACCTGAATCTTCTACAATAGCAGCAAATGCTCTTTAACCAGTAAGCCATTTCTCCAGAACCCCCATCTTGCCTTTATTAAGCATATGTTAAAAATCAGGTTAGCAGCTTTTATAAAATGGACACATTAAAACCTCCTTGACAGAGAAATGAAGTAAGTTATATGGGAAAGATTGAAAGATTCAAACGTTTAGAGAATGTGCTCAGAGCTTGAAGTGTTTCATTACTGCTCTGGCAAGTTCATGAAAGAGGATATCATCTAAAACAGCTTTATAGAAATGTCACTTCCCTCCACAAACCTTCAATATTCAGCTTTATGCCATCATATATTCCAAACAAGCTTGTTATTAAAAACAGTCTGAGACCATGTGAGTAGCAATCATGATTAAGATGTTTTACTAACTCACTTTATTCCTAATTACAAGTTTAACTAAAGCCTAGGTCTACATTTAGGTTGACAATATGTGTGTGTGTGTGTGTGTGTGTGTGTGTGTGTGTGTATGTGTGTAATCAAATACATGCTTTTTCTATATAAGAAACATAATTTATACTAAGATGATATCTTGAACCAATAACTTGTGACATGTCTGTAAAGAACTCCATTGCCTGTAGGCTTGGCTATTTTATGAATAGACATGTGAAGAGGAATTGAACAGTTAGCAGCTTAAAATAGGTCAACATCTTTATCTTCTTTGGGTTACTACATTGTCAGAGTTTTCAATGAGATTTCAATAGGTAGATTAATTTTTTCTTGAAATATTTTCAAGCTAGAAAATATCAAGATAAAGTTAAGGATCCATGTGAAGGATGTGTAAAATAAGTACAGTTTTAAAAAACAAGAAATATCCTAAGCATCAGTGGCTGTAGAAAATGTGTGCAAAGAGAAAAATAGCACATGGTATCCATTATATTTCATTTCAAGAGACTCTAATTTTGCGCTCCCCCACTAAGGAGATCTTCCAGGATAGTATCTAAGCTTAAAGTCCAATATTTGATTTATCACTTAAATTAAGTTAGTGATATGGCATAAAGCCTAACATATGAAAAAGATCAACTTCAAAATGGTTGACAGGAGCCTAATGGCCACCTTGCCAAGCTGCAGTGTTCTCAAGAACTGCATTTGACCAATATTTCTCAAGGACTTTGTTATTTTATCCATGCATTTGATATCAAGAGTAATAGTCCAGACAGAGAACTGCTTTCATTATATTGCTACAGATGTTCTGGCTGTACTGAACGATCTTTGGGAACAATGATTTTTCTTTAATCTAGTGAATATGCAGGGAGATACAGAAAAGCAAACAAGTCCAAAATTTGAATGCCTACAGATGTGGAAACATCTGTATAGAAGGAGGCATTAGAGGAAGAAAAAGAATATTGAGTAAGTATTTTGTAACATGTGCTTACTAAAGCAGTAAAAAATACAGCCATTTCCCCAGGGTCTATCCTTTCTATAAGGCTCGGTATTTTCAGCAGTTTTATTAACAATGAACATTTATCAAGTGCTTATTATGTCCCTCAAATTGTGGTACTTGAGTTATCTATGATTACTTGGGTTATCTCATTTAAAGCTTGCAATTTTAGGGAGCTGGGAGGCTTTTAAGCTTTTCTTTCCTAGGAAAAGAAAACAAAGAAAGAAATAAAGAAGTTTTACTTAGATTTCCCTTAATCATGTTAGCCACAGTTTTTATGACTTGAAAATCAAAGACAACTGTTTCATTTCTAGTATCTTTTTTCCTTTGCAATTGACCTTTTTCAAAGTGACATACACTTCTTTGTGGCTATAGTGATTCTGTGCAATGGCCATAGGCAGATGCAGAAAACAATAGAAAGAGTACAACATCCCATTCCTCAGTTTTCTTTACAATTGATGAAGGTTAAACTTAAGTGATAATTAAACTGATGCCCCCATGACCATTGCTTCTTGAGCAGAATGTTGGTCTTAAAAGAAATCAACATGATGATTATTACACTTGACCACTGTTTCTCATCACTAAGGATGTATAGGAGGCTGTATCTAAGAAAGTCTCCTTCCTTCCAATTACATTTTTCATTATTTGTCCAATATGAATTTTCTACAACTAGATGGCACTGAGATTATTAAATTCTTCAAGGATATGTACTATATTTAAAATGATTCATCAACAGAGTCTTATTAAGATTTATATAAACTAAAGGAATAAATGACAAGAAAAAAGAAATGGAGAAAGGAAAGAAAGGAGGAGTGGGAGAGAGGCAAATATGGAGAAGAAAAAGAAAATAGAAAATGACAAACCATGCTCATTCCAGAAATCTCTTGTTTTGGCGCAAATGGGAAGGATGACTGATTTTTTAAAATATAGTGCAACATTCACTTGTGATACAAAACGAAAACAAAAAAATAAAATTGAGATGGCAAAAGTATTGACCTGAGACTGAGTTCTCTTACAGAGTTTGGGTACTACACACTCCAGTTTGTCTTTTTAACTAATCTCTCTAATCAGTGTTAGAGAGGGATGTTTTAAAATCACTGAAAAGAAGAAAATAAGCAGCACATGGAGAAAAGCCATTATTCAAGAATGTAAGAAACAAAGTACAAAGAATATGGAAATCAGAAATCAGAAAAAGAGAGTTAAAAGGTATTAATAAAAATATATTTAAAGTCATTAGTAAATGAAATGAACATAAGATGCTTAAAAACACCAATCAATATATGAAAAATATACTCCCTAAAAAATAAATGAGAGAAAGAAATGCTAATGGTTAACAAAATAAAAATAATTCCAAATTAAGAAGAGCACAGAAACAGCACACAGAAAGGCTACAGTAGAACCCAGAAAACCCCCAAGAAGTATCTCTACCAAGACTACAGCCATAAAAATTGCAATGCCTGAAAAGTCATTACATACTCTCTAATTAGTCAGAAAAAAGTCACATTTTAAGTATTGTTTTTTTATTTCTTCACTTACAGATGAAATTGAATAAGTATATAAAACTTTCAACAACAAAAAAGAGTCACTTAAGTGTTTTATATTTAGCTTCATCAATTCTTTTTTTTCCCCATGGAGAGATACTTTATTAAGTGGCAAAGGTAAGTTCAAATGGCTGCTTTCTGACCCAGGCAGAAAAACAGCAGCAAATGACCTTGCAAGTATAATTTTTAAATTTTTTTATTCATTTTACAAACCAACCACAGATCCCCCTCTTATCCCTCCTCCTGCCCCCCCCACTTTTCTTCCCCTCCTCTCTTCTTCCAACAGGGTAAGTTCTCCCTTGTCGGGACAGCTAAGCCTGGTACATTCAGTTGAGGCAGAACCAAGCCCCTCCCTGCTTTATCAGGGGTGAGCAAGGTGTCTGAACATAGGTAATGGGACCCAGAAAGCCAGCTCATGCACCAGGGATAGATCCTGATCACTCCCCACCAGGGACCCCTTAAACAGATCCAGCTACACAACTGTCTCCCATACAAAGAGGGTCTAGTCTGGTCCCCTGCAGGCTCTACAGTTGTCTGTCTAAAGTTCATGAGTTCCTTTGAGCTTGGTTCAGTTGTCTCTGTAGAGACATGATCCCCATCATGATATTGATCCCCTTGTTCATGTAATTCTTCTTCCCTGTCTTCAACTGGACTCTCAGAGCTCAGCCTGTTGCATGGTTATGGATCTCTGCATCTGCTTCCATCAGTTATTAAATGAAGGCCTTATGATGACCGTTAGATACTCATCAATCTGATTATCAGAGTAGGCCAGTTCAGGCACCCTCTCCACTGTTGCTAGCAGTCTAATCTGGGATTATCCTTGTGGATTCCCGGGAATTTTCCTAGCACCAGGTTTCTCCCTAGCCCCATAATGTCTCCCTCTGTCAAGATATCTCTTTCACTGCTCTCTCACTCCATCCTTCCCTCAGCTCAACCATCATGTTCCCTCATGTTCTCATCCCCTGTCCCCTACCCTCCATTGCCCCAATTTACTCATCAGATCTCCTCTGTTTCCCCATCCCAAGGTAATCTGTACATCCCTCTCAGGGTCCTCCTTATTTCTTAGTTTCTCTGGAGCTGTGGGTTGTAGTCTGGTTATTCTTTGCTTTACATCCAGTACTCACTTATGAGTGAGTACATACCATGTTTGTCTTTCTGAGTCTGAGTTACCTCAATCAGGATGATATTTTCAGTTCCATCCATTTATTTGCCTGCAAATTTCATGATGTCATTGTTTTTAATAGCTGGGTTATACTCCATTACATATATGTTGCTCTGGGATGTCTTTCTGTACACTGTGAATATGTATTGCTCTGATTGGTTGATAAATAAAGCCTTTTGGCCTATGGCAAGGCAGCTTACAAGCAGGTGGGAAATCAAACAGAGAGATAGGAAGAAGGCGGGGAGAAATACCATCCCATGGTACAGAGAGTAGCATATAATGGCACACAGGTAAAGCCACAGAACATGTGGCAATACATAGATTAATAGTTATGGGTTAATTTAAGATATAAGAGCTAGCTAGCAAGAGGCCTGCCAAAGACTATACAGTTTGTAAATAATATAAGCCTCTGTGTGTTTACTTGGGTCTGAGCATCTTCAGGACCGAGCAGAACACAGGAAAACTTCCAACTACAATAAGTATCACATCTTCTTTATCCATTCTTCAGTTGAGGGGCATCTAGGTTGCTTCCAGATTGTGGCTATTATGAATAAAGCTGCTGTGAACATAGATGAGCAAGCGTCCTTGTGGTATGCTTGAGCATCCCTTGGGTATATGCCCAAGAGTGCTGTCATTGGGTCTTAAGGTAGATTGATTCCCAATTGTCTGAGCAACTGCTGTACTGATTTCCAAAGTGGTTGTACAAGTTTGCCCTCTCACCAGCAGTGGAGGAGTGTTCCCCTTGTTCCACATCCTCTCCAACATAAGCTGTCATCAGTGTTTTTGATCTTAGTTGTTCTGACAGTTGTAAGATGATATCTTAGAGTTGTTTTGATTTGCATTTCCTTGATGACTAAGGATGTTGAGCAATTCCTTACAACTGATAAATACCTTCAGTAATCTGGCAGGATACAAGATTAACTTAAAAAATCAGTAGCGCTACTATACACAAATGATAAATGAGCTGAGAAAGAAATCAGAGAAACATCACCCTTTACAATAGCCACAAATAATATAAAATACCTTTTGGTAGCTATAACCAAACAAATGAAAGACCTGTATGACAAGAACTTTTAGTCCTTGAAGAAAGAAATTGAAGAAGATATCAGAAAATGGAAAGATCTCCCATGCTCATGGATAGGTAGAACCAACATAATAAAAATGGCAATCTTACCAAAAGCAATCTACATATTCAATGCAATCCCCATCAAAATCCTAACACAATTCCTCAAAGATCTTGAAAGAACAATACTCAACTTCATAAACAAAAACAGAAAACCTAGGATATCTAATAAAATCTTTTACAGTAAAGAAACTTCTGGAGGTATCATCATCCCTGACGTCAAGCTCTACTATAGAGCTATAGTAATAAAAACAGCTTGGTACTGGCATAAAAACCAACACGTGGATGAATGGAATTAAATTGAAGATCCTGACCTTAATCCACACACCTATGAACACTTGATTTTTGACAAAGAAACCAAAATGTACAATGGAAAAAACAAAGCATCTTCAACAAATTGTGCTGGCATAACTGGATGTCAACATATAGATGATTGCAAATAGATCCAAATCTATCACCATGCACAAAACTCAAATCCAAGTGGATCAAAGACCTCAACATAAATTTAGCTACACTGAACCTGATAGAGGAGAAAGTAGGAAGTAACCTAGAAAGCATTGGCACAGGAGACTACTTCCTAAATATAACACCAGTAGCACAGACACTGAGAACAACAATTAATAAATGGGACCTCCTGAAAATGAGAAGCTTCTGTAAGGCAAGGGACATGGTAAATAAGACAAAACGACAGCCTACAGAATGGGAAAAGATCTTCACCAACTCCACATCTGATAGAGGACTGATCTCCACAATATATAAATAACTCAAGAAACTGGACATCAAAATAACTAACAATCCAGTTTAAAATGGGCTACAAAACTAAATAGAGAATTCTCAATGGAAGAATCTCAAATGACCAAAAGACATTTAAGGAATTTCTCAACATTCTTAGTCATCAGGGAGATGCAAATCCCCTGGCGGTAGGATCAGAATCCATCTCTGGTGCATGAGCAGGCTTTTTGGAGCCCACTACCTATGATGGGATACCTTGTGCAGCCTTGAGACAGGGGAGGGGCTTGGACTTGCCTCTACTGGATATGTCTCCCCATGGGAGGCCTTGCCTTTTTGTGGGGAAGAGTGGGGAGTGGGTTGGGAGGGGGAGGCTGGGGTGGTGGGAGGAGGGAAGAGGGGGAATCTTTGACTGGTGTGTAAAATAAATGGAAAATTTTTCTTAATAAATAAAAAAGAAAACTCCAAATAAGATTTAAAAAAAAACTGACCTCAAAACAAAACCCAATTCTATCTTATGTACAGGAGATGATTCTAAAAAAACTAATTCAGAGTTATACCAAGTTAAGAAAAGTCACAATTTTCCTAGCAAAAGGGAAAACAAAAGCTCTTATTTGAATTATTGACAAGATTAACTTTAGTCAAAAAGTTCATAAATGGAAAGATATTTTATAATGTACATGAAGTAAATGTGGCTATATACATGGGCTAGTGGAAGCTTGTTAGAGAATACCTTAAATCCCAGCACTGAGAAGACAAAGGATGGCAGACCTTACTGGCTTTGGTCTACACAGTGACTTCCACACCAACCTTTCCATGGGACACATTATTCCACACAACTTATTGCTCTGTCATTGCCTTCTGAGTTACTACTTCTTTTATTGATGAACACAATCACTGATGGCCATGTGAGAACCTCTCTTTCCACTACAAGAAAGGAACCAAATCATTCATGTCAACACACTTCTAAAAATCCATCTAAAAACTCAAGTATGGTTTTATTAGCCTGTTAACTTGGTTGCCCATTTGAATCAATATGTTATTGCCATAGGAGACTTTGACCTACTGTTATGTGATATTTTGATTGTGTTCTGACAAATAAAGCTTGCTTGGAGTCAGAGGGTGGAGCTAGCCATTAGCTGACCAAAATTAACCACAGAGGTTTGGAGGACTGTAGACAGAGAGAAGACAGAAAGTAGTAAGGCATGGCTGAGAGAGGCTCTTGGTCATTTTGGATGAAGAAACAGTAGAGTTAGGAGGCGACTAGTGGCTTCCCCTGCTTCTCTGATCTTTCGGTTTGTTACCCCAATATCTGACCCCTGATCTTTTTTATTGATAAAGATTAATTAGATTAATGCTTCAACCTACCCCTTTACTAAGTTATCAATGGAAACAATCACTATGAACAGAGCAATAAGGATTAGAAAAGACAGCTTTCTTCAGCAGTCCAGAAAATAGAGCATAGGCAAGAAGACAACTTGCTAACCAGACTAATTACTATTTGGGGCAGAATAAAGAGATAAATGTTTTTTGTTGTTGTTGTTTTGTTTTGGGGGGTTTTGTTTTTTGTTTTTTGTTTTCTGAGAGAGGGTGTCTCTGTGTAATTTTGGTGCCTGTCCTGGACCTCACTCTGTAGACCAGGCTGGCCTTGAACTCACAAAGATCAGCCTGGTTCTGCCTCCCCAGTGCTGGGATTAAAGGTGTGTGCCACCACCGCCCAGAGAGATAAATGTTTTAAATGTTCATATCTGATACATTTTAAATATTTAGCAATGTATAGGACATTCATTCAGTGTCATTGATTCTGTCCTAATAGACAGTGAATCATAACAGGAAAAACACTATAATGAAATTCAGTAAAAATGGCCATTAGAGCTGCAAAAAAAAAAAATTCTCTGAAATAGATGCATTCGGATAAATACTAAAAGATACTTTAAACCTGGCACTGTATTCCATGTAATGTTCTTTCTTTCTTCCTGTCTAAATACTTGACACTTTCACAATGGAACGAATAATAAGTTTACTCTGAATTTGCCAACTCTTTCTTCCCTCACACATTTGGACTGGCTACATAGGGTCACTATTATACCTCAGGCAAAATCTTCCTCTCAAGCATGGCCTAAGTGTCATGTCATAGCAGATATGGAATATTCAAAGATTGATGGGAGTCTTCTTTCCACATGCATAGTTCTGTAATATTGTTTTGAGTATGACTAAAAACTCCTATTTTGGATTAGCTGGGCCAGGAGGACAAAGAAGGGCTTATGAGTCTTGGACATTGTGAGCTGGATGAGGCTTCCTTTAATCCTCAAAAGAAAAACAGACAACAACAACACTTTAGATCCATAAAGTAGTATAAATGAAGTAAGAAACAAAAATTGTTATAGGATTGAAAGATGGAGATTATGTGGAATGCACACTGTGTGCACATGCCCTGGATTTAAACACAGTCCTGTGGGAAACCTCCTTGGCAAGAGTTCCCTGTTGGGACTTGCATAGTGCTTGCTGCCTATTTAATGAGGAGGTCACAGGAGTGTTGGTGACATCTTTCCCTAATGGAATTAAAAGTATCTAATCTGAGTGTTTAGTGTTTATGGCATGAATGTTCATTATCAGAGCATTCCTAATTCCTTAAGCCAAGAATTTTGCAGCTAGAAATCTACAGCTTATTCACATCCTTCCCTGTCCCCATGCTGAAGCAGGCTCTTCTTGGCACCTGTAAGGAGGTCAGGAGGTACACAAAGTCCCCAGGACAAAGATAATATGGAAAAAACTCATGAGTGTGTTGACTTCTTGTAACATGATGCAAAGTATATTTTCTAAAAGTATTCCAATTTATTCTATCTAGATCTCCAGCTAAGTGCTTAACAGGATAAAAAGCAGTGGTAACATAGAAGATAAAGACAGAGCAATCTGAATCAATGACTGAATCAATGACACGACTCAAAAAATCAGTCTCATACTTAAACACAGCATCTATGTATGTAGTTAAATATATATATATATGTGTGTGTGTATTTACATATATAATTATGTCTATATGTATGTTTTTGTGTTCACGTGTGTTGTATGTCTGTGTATAAGAATCATATGTAGTGGGAATGAGGGGTGAGTTGGAGGGTAAGGCTGGGGGGTGGTAGGAGGGAGGACAGGGGAATCCGTGGTTGATATGTAAAAGGAATAGGAAATCTCTTAATAAAAAAAAGAATCATATGTAGAATAGAAAGCTCTCTTGCCAAGTGCAAGATTTGTTATTTTACATGAAATGAAACATGGGAACTTTTTCTATTTATTTAATACAAAACAAAAAGGCAAATACCAAGAATGTGCCTTCTAACTCCTAATTCTCTATGTTTGTATAACAATAAAAATTAATCTTCTATCTGTCTCTTTGATTAATGTCTTTGGCCTTAACTAGGAAACAAGAATCAATAGCTATTTCCGGAGATATTAACTTAAAGTTTGATTAGAAGCAATTGAAGAAAACATAGAAGGCAGCTTCTCATCCACTTTATCCACCCACTTCCCACATCCTGCGGCAAAATATGTCTTCATTTTTCTTAAAAAATAACCATCACATTAACTCTCCTTTGGTTTCCAGCAGCTACATGCATTCTTAACACATCCCACTAAGATTTACTCATTCACTACACTTAAACTAAACGTTTTACAGGCTTATCAACTATTTGTGTAGTCTATTTATGGATTGGAGGAACTGAGCATGCAAAGAGGTGTGTAATCTATCCTCAAGGTCACCCAAGTTCCTTTTAGTATTTTATCTGTGATCTTCTTATATTATATAGGTTACATATGCAAATCAAATTCCCGCCACTGTGAAACATAAAATTTACAGAGAAGGTAGAAACATAATTAGGTGCTGTAGTTTCATCAGGATAGATTCTCCTGAAAATCATATTGCCCGATTTCAGGATTTATTGTTGAGAATAAGTTATTCCCAAGACCCAAGGAATCCTAGGATATAAGCACAGTGTTGAAGTGGGAATGAAGCACTATAAGCTACCATTCTCTTATTTTAGTATCCAAATAAACTTTGGGTTTCACCACATGCTGTTACAAATGCCTTATATTCCACTGAATTTTTACAGTAGCCACAAAGGTATGACTACTCTTACTTTCTGGGAATAATAATAATAATAATAATAATAATAATAATAATAATAATAATGTGACAAATCCAAAGTTGCAGAGATTTCTGTACCAGACTCAGTGGCTTAACTGGATTCTGTGGCTTTTCAGTCTTTGTGACTGTAAGTCTAAGTAAAAAAGGTAGAGAAGTTAGTATCTTCTAACAGCTTTCCACATGACTTCTTGAATATCACTTATAGATTCTTTCTATACATTGTAGGCACATAATTAAATTATCAGTTAGTAATTTGTTAATCAAAATCAATGATGCCAAATAAAATTAGGCATCATTCCTACTTTAAAGTATTAAGAATTAATGTGTAATGACAACATGTAATTATGTGAAAATTGAATAAATATCAAATAATAATTAAAAAATATTTAAAATGTAAAAGGACACCAACGGAGCTTGACATTAGTAAATTAATTATCAAGTGATTAATAGTACAGAAATTCAAATTCAAAGACAAAAAGCAGTTAACATTTAGTGTTTCCACAGTTTGGAGATAACCATTAATATAAGATACTCTAAGAATTGTGTTTTTAATTTTTTTCAAAGAGTGAATTTGTCTCTGTGATTTTACAGCAAAATAAGAAAAGTACGTTAGTCACAGTAAGTAACCAAGAAGGCCATGGAGAATGGTGGTGGCAAAACAGCTATTGATTTTTGTGAATTCAGGTCAGTCACCAAGCGAGGTTCTTTCCAAGTAGAGAGAGGTAGTTTGCCTCTGGCTGGGTATGCTCGTGTTGTCATATTTCAGATCTCTGCTCATGCTGATGATCAAGCATGATCAACAATTAAAACCCTACGGCTCTCAAGATGGACACCCTCAGCCAACCAAAAATAATGCAACTTCTAGTAATCTTTGTGGAAAGCAACTGATCAACACATCAACAAAAAAATAAAGGATATGTACAAACTTTGGCCCAGTTTTTAGAATTATAAGGAAATAAAGAAAAATTCCTACATCGACACATCACAATATTATAAGGAAAAATTGAAAAATTGAGAGTAACAAAAGCAATACAAAAATAAATCAACTCTTTCTAGCACCATTGTATGCATATTTGTCTCTGATTTAACTTCTACTTTGACATGCAGGAGAGAAAATAACAAGAGGTAGTGTAAATGATGATTCAGCGCAGCACACTGTTCTCTCTGCTCTGGATGGACAATCCCCATTTATGCACTTAAACCTAAGATGGTGTAGTCTTTGCTGTCCTGGAACTTGCTCTGTAGACCAGGCTGGCCTCAAACTCACAGAGATTCACCTACTTCTGCCTCTTGAGTATTGAAATTAAAGGCTTGTACTACCACCACCAGGCCTAAATTGGATGGTATGAGAAGGTAGGGCCTTTAGAAGATAATTGGAGGATTACGATGGAGCCCTTGGAATGAGATTAGTGCTCTTATAACCAGAGAAAGGAGAATTCTTGCTTCCTTTCTCTCTTTCCCCTCCACTTGGTGAGAAAAATAGGAAGAGGTCTGTCACCAGAAACCAGATTGCCTGGTATATTGATGTTTACTTCCTAGCTTCCAGAACCCAATCTACATTATGCTGTTTGTTACACAGCCCAAAGTAAGGTACCTCTCCTTTAAATTTTATGTTACAGGGGACATTGATAGAACTTTGGAAAGAATTGTGACTCCTTAAATAACCCTCCTTTGAGCTACTAGGGAATATCTTATTCTATGAATGTGGCTTTAAGAACATTCTGTTCCAGCCAATGAACTAATCCATTCTCATTCAATAAACAGTGACGAGGAATAAACTTTACCTGATTGGGTTTATGTCTTAATTATTACATTGCTTACTTTATAAATTTAAACTCATGTGTGGTACAACTTCATCATGTATAGACAGGATGGAATAATATGCCATCATTAGCAATGCATATATGTAGGAAAAGAATGACTAAATAGATTTATATGTCTATATATTACTGAATAACAAAATTTTTTTCTGTATACAAAAGAAAAAAACACAGAAGAAAGAGTTATTTGTCATCATAAAATAAATTTTAAATTATTACATCAAAAAGGAGTGAAATTTAAAGGTATGCAACTCATTGTGGAGGGAAGAAATATGGAATCAAAGTGTTGTTTGTTTTGAAATATAAAGTAATAATAAGGAAAAAAACCAGCACTCAGACAGACTTACATAGACATGAGTGATGAGGAAGCACATGTAAAATGCAATCACTAATATTTAAAAGATAAGTATTTCAGAGTGAGAAATATAGGAGAGTTCATAAGCTTGAGAGAAGAGGGAAAATGGGAGGAGGAGATGTGTCTTAGCAAAGGTTTCTATTGCTGTGAAGAGACACCATGACCACAGTAACTTTTTTTTCTTTATTAAGGGTTTTTTATTCATTTGCGTATCAACCACAGATCCCCCTCTTTTTCTTCCTCCCACCCTCCCCAGCCTTCCCCACCAATCCACCCCCCATTCTTTCTTCCAAAAAGGTAAGGACTCCCATGGGGAGTCAGCAAAACCTGTTACATTCAGTTAAGGCAGGCCCTCCCCACTGCATCAAGGCTGTGTGAGGTGTCCTACCATAGGTAATGAGCTCAAAAAAGCCAGCTAATGCACCATGCATCAGAGATAGATCCTGATCCCACTTCCAGGGGCTCCTTTAACAGACAAGGTACAGAACTGTCGTGCTTATGCAGAAGGCCTAGTCCAGTCCTGTGGAGGGTCCACAGGTGTTGGTCTAAAGTTCGTGAGTTCCCACTATATTGGTTTTGTGTATCTGTATGTTTCCCCATCATGATCTTGATGCCCTTGCTCATAGACTCCCTCTTCCCTCTCTTCAACTGGACTCTTGGAGCTTGGCTATGGATCTCGGCATCTGCTTCCATCAGTTACTGGATGAAGGCTCTATGATGACAGTTAAGGTATTCATCAATCTGATTACCAGGGTAAGCCATCTCAGGCACCCTCTCCACTATTGCTAGTAGTCTAAGCTGGGTCATCCTTGTAGATTTCTGGGAAATTCCCTAGCACCAGGTTTCTTTCTATCCTCATGATGTCTCCCTCTATCAAGATATCTCTTTAATTTCTCTCTCACTCTGTCTCTGTTCCAGCTTGACCATCCCATTCCTTTATGTTCTCATCCCCCATCCCCTCCCCTCTATTGCCCCCCTGCACCCCCAGTTTACTCAGGAGATCTCATCTATTTCCCCTTCCCAGGGTGATCCATGTGTTGCTCTTAGGGTCCTCCTTGTTAGCTAGCTTCTCTGGAGTTGTGGATTGTAGTCTGGTAACTCTTAAAAATAAAATATTTATTTGTGGTGGCTTGCTTACAGTTCAGAGATTCAGTCCATTATCATCATGGTGGGAAGCATGGTGGCTTTCAGGCAGACAGAGTCCTGGCTACATCTTCATTAGAAGGCAACAGAAAGTAGATTGTGACACTGGACAGTATCTTGAGCATAGGAAACCTCAAAGCTCACCCCCACAGTGACGCACTTCTTCCAATAAGGCCATACCTACTCCAACAAAGCCTTACCTCCTAATAGTGCCACTCCCTAGGAGCTTATGGTGGCCAATTACATTCAAATACCACAAGAGGTAATGATATAAATACAGTATTTGTGCATGATATTCTTAAAAAATAAAATATTTAAATAAAAATCAGAGCTTATAGTGCTAAAGACTCGAAATAAGACATTATAACATGTGGTACATTTGATCATTAATGTGGAATGTAACAGAGCAGGAGGCACAGGTGGACAGTGTTTAGTGTGGTATCTTAAAGCATGCATCAGAGACAGCTCAGTGCTAAACTAGCTTGTGAGCACACCTGGAAAAACTAAAGGAGTGAT
The DNA here is from genome assembly GCA_902168325.1 of Peromyscus nudipes. NCBI lineage: Eukaryota > Metazoa > Chordata > Mammalia > Rodentia > Cricetidae > Peromyscus > Peromyscus nudipes. The sequence continues at coordinate 5,025 of CABHPH010137987.1, read as the reverse complement.
CCACACAGGTGGGTGGGAATTGCACATGAAGCAGACATCAACAGGGCCCATATTGTGGAGAATGTGGTCCTTGTGTTAGAGCCACGATGCCAATGCTGCTAAAGCAAAGAGAGAAAGAAGAACAAGATGAAGACAGACATTAAAAGTGAGAGGAAGAAAATGGGCGGAGATCATGGTGGGATAACAGATTATGTGAACATTCTTTTGGGCTTTTATTCTGATGGAGTGGGGAAAGCATTAGAGTGATTAGATATTAGTTGAGTTGCACTTTAAAGTGAGCATTCTTGGTGAAAACAATAGTATAAATGCTAACCATAATTAATAACTAAGAATAGCAGTTGAGAAGCTACTACAGAACATGATTAGCTTTGGAAGGCAGATGATAATAGTCATGGGGTCTGGGGGTCAGACAAACAAGCTGTGCCTATGTGTTCTGTGTGACACGTGAAGAAGTCAGTTATGAGTAAAGGGTTTTATTGAAAAAATTGACTCAAGTTTGTTATCTATTTTTGGAAAAGAGAAGTACTGTGTACTGGAGTTTATAAAAGAGCAAACACAGGGGTAAAGATGAAGAGCATCACAGATTGACTTCCAGCATGTTCATCTGAAATGCCAGATGGACAACACAGCGTTCAGAGTAAAATGAGAATTTAGAGAAATTGGGGTTCAGATGAGGTTCAGTTTGAAAGTTAAAAATCAGCTTGTTGTAAAAGACAGATGTATTTCAAAGATATGGCAGCAGATCTGAAGACTGAGTAGGGAGTATCTCACAAATAATATACCACACTGAGGGAGGATGGGAGGGGAGGAAAGGAAGCTCTGAAAGAATGGATAGAAATTTGTAAGGTAGTCTAGAAGAATATGGTATTGTGGAGGCCAACAGAATGTTTAAGGATAAACAAGTGGTATGCTGTATGTAGGGATAAAATTAGTTACTACAATAACAGGAAGCTGCCCACAGGCTAGAACAGTGTGGGCCCTCATGCTGGCCATATGAGGTGTTTTGCTGGAATGGGGAGAGCAGAAGTCATTAGTGTGAGTCTAAGATGGAACTGAGAAATTTTATAAAATTATTACTGTTCATTCTTCAAACAGGTCAACATCCTCATATGCAGACTTGGATTAAAACAAATTGACAAAATGGATTTAATAGCTTAGACCTTTAATCCTAGCACTTGGATGCTGAAGATAGGAAGATCTTTGTGAGTTCAAGGCCAGCCTGGTCTGCACCCTGAGTTCCAGGTCTTCCAGGCCCACATAATGAAACTTTGGTTTGTTGTTGTTTGTTTTGCTTTGTTTTTACATAATTTATAGGACAATAGGATGGGTGAATGCAAAAGGTGATTCTTTTTGCTACGTTAATGGGGAGATTGATGAAATTTTAATGAAGTCTCCACAGTAAATCATAAGAACTTTATCACTACCTGCTTTTTTCTATGGCAGTAGTAGAGAAAGGCAATTTTGTCTGAAAGGCATGCATGCCAATGATTAGAAAGGCATTATGAAAGCTGGCGATATGGCTCAGTGGTAGCATGCTTGACTAGCATGTACAAGGCTACAAAGTAATACCATCTCAAAACAAAACTATCATGGAGAAGACACTGCATCAGCAACTTTCACACAAATGCTTAAGAGAAAAAATAATTACTATGATAAGTTATTGTATTTGAGGACTCTGATGAACAGTGTCTCATTTTCAACCTCTCCAGTAGGCCTGAAACTGTTTAAAAATAAAATAAAAACAAAATTAGATAAAAATATGAAGCTATCTTCAAGTAACAGATAAAGAAGGCGGTGGAGAATGAAGTACTCAGTCAAGGAACAGTTGCATCCTTTTTCTTTCATGATTTCCCAGCCAGTTTCTCTAACTTGTTAAAACATTTGCTTAGAAGTATTTCTTTCTGCAGCGATGTAACTGAGTCTTCTCCCTCTTCTCTCTGTCTTTTTTCACTCTCTCTCACTTGAGAGTAAATATTAGAGGATATGTGAAAAACAAATCTATTGTCTCCTGGGTTTTCAGAGCATGTCTGGATACTAAACGGCATATTTTAACTCTAGGCTTTTAAAATTACTTTCTTAATCTTTGTGTTTACAAGAAAACTTACTGAATTTTTCTCCCTTTCAATCTAAAAGGATTGCATACTCTCCATACAATTAGTTCTTCTTTGCTTTGCAGTTGTTCATTAATAAAATCCTTTCTCATTCTGCAGTTGTTCATTAATAAAATCCTTTCTCCTTCTGACAGTAAAGCCATTCTTAGTGTTACTGAAATCTAAAGCCGTGATCATAGCCCATGAAATGAATAAATCCAAAGCAACTTGATAAAATTTTGTGGGGAGATGATTCCGGAATCTTCAGATAAGCCACTTAAATCTCAGAGCTTATCACACCACAGTCTTCCCTCCACCTCCTGTCGCTGAGCCCTGAAAATGTAAGTATGGTATTAGAGGAAGGCAAAAATTTGTAATGATAAAACAGAAAGTGACAGGAAAGTCAGGTGTCTAGACTGAGCTGGACATGGTCCTGAAAGACTGATGTGTCCGCTAATGGACAGTCACTGGCAATGACACATCCCAAGCAGAAGACTGGTGTCAACTCTGAGTCATACAAAAACAGTCTGATGACAGTGTAAAGAATGGACCGGGGACCACTCAGTGAAATTTACTGCAGAAAACCAAGTGCAGTAGCATGAGAGGAAATGAGATCTTGGGTGGTGAAAAGATGGAAGGTAAAAACAGGGTGGTGCCTTCACTCATGACAAGCCCATAAATGATTGTTCTTGACAGTAGAGTGAAACCCAAGCTCCATTTCATTAATTTGTTAATGTCTTTCGCCTGCTGCATACATTATTCCTGCTTCCATATTGATTCATGGTAATGTATGCACACTGGCACACAGATGCCCTGCTCCTTTGTCATTTGGAGGTGATCGCTCATCTTGGCTCCCCTGCCATGGAGAAAGACCCCACAGGACATGGTTCTCTAGCATGAAATCCCTCTATCCTACTGCTCTCAATCTTCCCAGACCTGTCAAAGATTTTACTTCCCCATATAGTCCTCCAGTGATCCATATAAATTGGAATGAAAGCTAGCAAGATCCCATTTTTTTCCCGGTATAGAAAGTGAAAGAGCATAATCCAAACTTATCCTCAGCTTCACCTTCGCTCAGTGAGGTTAAGGCTCCTCTTTTAGCTTTCGTTCCTTTCTGGGAAAGAATGTGGGTAAGGGATATTGGAGAGGCTTACTGAGAACATTTAGTGAGACAATTTGAGAAATGCTCAAAATCATAACTAGTACGTAAAAACAACTCAATAAATGTTAGCCAGGCATAATAATAGTAAGAGCAGTGATCAAATTTATATGAACACTATTAATACATTTTAGGACTCATAATTATCATGGGCATTATAAACTGAAATTTCATCATTATACTGAGATCTCTCATCATAAGGCAATAGAAAATTTGCTAACATGGAAATAACTTTTTTATATAGAGATTCTGCCTTGTGAGTATGTGGGTGGTTTAATCTACCAACAAAAGGGCATGGTCCTTCACTTGAAGAGGTTTTTCTCACTGCCTATTGGTTGAACCCAGAAATTACCCTGGCAAGGGTAGACCAACAACAGAAAAGTATACAAATCTTACCGGGTGTTGATACTTTTACACATATAGGAGCAGTCTTACATGTTTGGTTTCTGTTACTGTGATAAAATACCATAACCAAAAGCAATTTAAAGGAAGGAATGGTTTATATGACTTACAATTGCAAGTTGTAGTCCATCATATAGAGAAAATATGCAACAACTCAAAGTAACCAGCCAAAATAAACCCATAATCTTGAGCAAACATAATCTCCTGAACCTATGCTGCCTGCTCACTGTTTTTAGTTGGTTTTCATCTAGCTTTCTCCTGTGTCATTTCAGTACCCCAGGCCAAGGGAATGTTGCTGCCCACAGTGGGTTGGGTCTTCCTTCATTGATTAACAACCAAAACAACCCCTATATATCGGCCCATGAGCCGACTGAATTTAGGCAACTTTTCAAGGGAGGCTCACTTCTGAGGTGATTCTAGGTAATGGGAAGCTAACAATTATAAATAACCACCACAGGGGCCTGATGTGCAAGCAGCAAAGCCCCAGAGAAGCCAATAGGCCTGAGAGTTCACCTGCATACTGTTGTAATGAAGCATAAAAAATTGTGGAGGAGTGACAAGATAATGGAAAAGGGAACTTGGGTTAGAGATGGTAAATTACATGAGATTTTTCTAAAAAAAATTGGGTAAAACAAAGGGAACATGAGAGTTATTGTGTTACTTGTATACCTACTTTGTTGTCAACTCATAGTTTTAATGTTAAGAATATTCTCTTGCCACTGGTACAACAATGGCATCTATCTCACAGCAAATTTTATAGCCAACTTTTAAGTTAGAAGAGGAGACTCGGGGATCCTTTACTCTATCAATTATTTCTCAATTATCCTGGCTAAAAATTACATGTCACGTGACTTTTGGGGGTTAGCAAGTACTGTCACTTTCAAACTCAACTGAATGAAATAAAAGCATATACATATTAATAACATATATATTAATATGCCACTATATATTGAGACATACCACAATTGGCATTTTCTAGAACTTGCTATTAATGTAATTAGCCATATACTCACATCAGACACACTTTTCATTTGTGGATCCTAGACTACCAATGAACCAATTAGAACAGAGACTTACTAAAGCACAAGCTCAAACAAGTCTGACTCAGGAACATTCTGAAATAGGTATCCCTGAAAATCCCTTCCCAGAAGCTCTTTCCCACCCACTATAGTACTATAACCTTGGCAACATCTATCCTACAAATATGAGCATAGTACTTACCTCAACATCTAATGAATACATATTTTGACATCTTGGTACTTCATACCAAATATCAAACCTCCTAAGCTTATATTTATCTCCTTCTAAGCTAAAAACAGTGAGCCAGAGATGTGGTGTGTGTGTGTGTGTGTGTGTGTGTGTGTGTGTGTGTGT
>CABHPH010137986.1:1883-36425 GCA_902168325.1 Peromyscus nudipes | reverse complement strand
TACTGTCTGCAGGGTGGGGAGGGAGCAGGAAGTACAGTCTGCAGGGTAGGGAGGGAGCAGGAAGTACAGTCTGCAGGGTGGGGAGGGGGCAGGAAGTACTGTCTGGAGGGTGTGGAGGGGGCAGAAAATGGAGGAGAAAATAAATGATGCAGTGCAGGAAAAAAGCATTGAGACACTGAAGGGAAACGGTTAATCAGTTGATTAATTTGAGAACAGTAATTCTGACTTTTTAAGGAAATTAATTTTTTCAAAGTGAAACCATGCTAAGTTGAAAATAGAAACAGAATAAATGGACTTTTTTTTCTTTGAAACGCGGTCTGTGTTTTTTGTAGCTCTGGCTGTCCTAAAACTGGATTTGTGACCAGGCTGGTCTTGAATTCCCAGATATCCACCTGCCTCTGCTTCCCAAGCACTAGGATTAAAGGTGTGGGCCACCATGCGGGATGGATCTTGGAAGAACCAAATCAGATGATGAATACTGAAGTCCGTAACTGTAAAGTGTGACTAGTTTTGTTACACTCCCTCTATGCTAATGAGCAGGAGAATCTTTTAGCTAGTCAGTTAATCCCACAGATGACTACAGTCACAGGCCATAAACACAGGAGGGGACAGTCTCTCCAGCACTCTCCTCTAGTTCCCGGTGACACCAGCCAATGAACACGAGTCAGTGTGCTGAAGGGACCAGCACTGTTCTGAAACAGCAGGCTGGTCCTATAAAGCTGACAGGTGTGTTCCAGTCTGTTCCCGCCCACAGTGTGGGAACTCTGGGGTGGGTATGACCATTTCCGTCTGGTGCAAGTCTAGGAAGGTTTTAAGACAAAAACCAGATGATACATTTATTCAGCAACTCTGGGAGCTGCCCTGAGCCTTTCTAGCTTTGTTCTTCCATTTTAACACATTTGAGACAAATCAGTATTTGGTAGAGATAGATAATAGTTACTTTCCAAACAACTGGAAAAAATACATTCATTTCAACCTAATAAATATGTATGAGCAGACACAATACTGTAGACAGGCCTGACAAATCCAGCACTCGTTACACATAACCGTTCTTCTAACCCTGTCATTCAAGGCCAAATGTGACACCACACTCCTCCTCCTCTCAGCTGCACCTTTATGGAAACCACAGGTATTCTTTCAGAAGAGATGCCCCAAGCAAGTTTCTGTGCGTTCCCGAATGTTCACCATTAAAGTTCAGTTTCCCACAGCGCCCTTTGAAATTCTAAGCGAATGTCTCCAAGTTGTGATGCTTGTTCCACGTGGGGACAGAAGCCATACCAGTGGTGACAAATAAACATTTCTTTAAGTTTTCCAACAAAATGAGAAAAGAAAGAAAAAAAGGAAGAGCTGGGAGGAGGGTGAATAATACCAACAAAAGCCAATGAAAAGGGGGTAAGGGAAAAATGACCAGCAAATCCACGAGGTAAAAGGCTACATAGGCCCTGAACACCCCAGGTCAGTAGGTACCTTCACATTAATGATGGTCCCAAGGAACAAGGGAGACAAAACAAAATGAGCCTGAAGTGCCCAATTAGTCCTTTTCACCTCCAGCTGGGAGATCTCTGCAGCACAGAGCCAAGAGCAGGGGGCTCCACCCACCATCGCCCACACTGTGCATACCTGGCCTCAAGTGCCACAAGACCCATTTCTGGCTTCCAAGTTGAATCTAGGCAGATTCCAAAGATCCTATGAGAGCCTCTTACCATGTGCTCCTGGGACAGGAAGTGGGAAAAGCAACATCAATACTAGCAGTAAGGACTGAGGCCTGAGGACTGAGGACTGAGGACTGAGGACGGGCACAGGTTAGTGAAAGTAGGGTTTTAAAACTAAAGAGGGGAACTAATGGTACTGAACAAATTATGAATCTTAAGAAATAATGAGGCCTGGCAGTGGTGGCCCACGCCTTTAATCCCAGCACTCGGGAGGCAGAGCCAAGAGGATCTCTGTGAGTTCAAGGCCAGGCTGGTCTACAGAGCGAGATCCAGGACAGGCACCAAAACTACACAGAGAAACCCTGTCTTGAAAAAAAAAAAAAAGAAAAAGAAAAAAAAAAAAAGAAAGAAAAAATGAGGCTGGAGAAGTGGCTGGGAGCACTCGCTGCTCTTTCAGAGGACCTGGGTTCAATTCCCAGCACCCACATGGCAAATCATAACTGCCTGAAACTCTAGTTTCAGGAAATCTGACACCTTCACACAGATTCATACGTGCAGGCAAAACATGAATGCATGTGAAATAAAAAAAGAAAAAAGGGAGAAATAATGATATCAAGGCTATTAAGTGTTTGTGTGTGAACTGGCTCCATTCTTAATCACAATCTAGTAAGAAAATGCTCAAATTAAAAAAATATCATGGGCTTTGGGGGAAAGGCAGTGAATATGATTATGTGTATATATTCATCACTGTCAACCTGAAAGTTACAAAAGGCTTTTTTACCTAAAATGTTTCAATTCTTTATTATTTTTGGCTTTTTTCTTAAGCACTCTATTCAGAATTATACATCTAATGCCTGCATTTGTTAAAAAAAAAAAAAAAGTACAAAAACCTTCAAAGTTATGTAGCCTTTCTTTGCTTTCCTTTTTTGACTTGGAGCCACACCTGTGGCACGGCTTGTCCTGCAAGGTGCATGGATGGCAGAGGGGCTCAAGGTCAAAGGCTGCCTGGGATCCGGAGTGAGCAGCTTAGACAGCCCCTGTCTAAAAAGAAGTAAAAAGCAGGCTGGGATGGTGCTTGGTGGTGGGGTGCCCGCCTAGCATGCACCAGACCCTGGGTCCCATCTCCAGTACTAGAAAACAAACAAACAAAACGATTATTTGAAAGCTTGGTGTACTTACTAAACGATTATTGTTCTAGAATTCAGAGTTTTAGGCAAAGATAGGATTCCCAGGAAAGTCCAGGTAACCCTGACTGACACCTTTTGCAGAGGCTAGTAAAAACAGACTGTACTTCTGACACAAGAGGACGTCTACCCCTAGACACACCGAATGCTCATAAAGGCAAGACTCCTGAAGACTTCCAGAAGGGGGCATACCCCAATTCTACAGGGACCTCCTCCTAGCAAGCACTGCAGGAGTCTCCATGGTGCTCCCAAGGGAGGGCAGGGACACCCACCCATATCTAACTGCATATCCAGCCCTCAGACACCCTAACCATGCTTGGAGAGGGAAGCTTTAAAAATCCACGTGACCGAAAGCCCAGGCTCCTTCCACCACTGCCACCTCCTTTCAGATGAAGCCCTGAGCTCACTCTCTTCTCGCCTATCACTCGACCTTGTTTCAGCTGCTGTGTCTCGTTAGGAGACACTGAACACTGTTTTGAAATGAAACAAATTCAAAATAACAGCATTTGTGAGATTAACGTGAAAACTTGTATGCCAATTTCTGAAGCACTGTGGGAATAATGGCATTAATTGCTACTGTTTCTTCTCTTTTGTCCTCAGGAGGTGGACTGCATTTCCAGATACAGTAAAAGGCTACCAACAGAGTAATAGTTACACCAAAAACATATATAAATATGACTGCTGAGAGCGAAACACCAATTGTGGAGCAGCTGCATATAGGGACCAATAATCACAGTACTGTGGCTTTCAGTAAAAACTAGCTCCTGGCACAAACAGTTTCAATTTAAATGTTTGATTATCAGTTTCCATGTATTAAATGGTACCATTCAAAATGTTAGAAAATTCTCAGTATAATAATTATGAATCTAAATGCTAAAGATGTTTTAAGAGCTAGTTTTTTTAAAAGTAAGTTTAAAAAAAAAACTACTACAGGAAGACCGGCTGACATAAAGCAGCCCGAAGAATATTAAGTCCATCTAAACTGTGCCCTCAGGAAGACAGCTTGGGTCAAATGAAAAAGTCCACAAAAGTATTCTCAAGTCTAAGGACGGTTGAGCAGCAACTCTAGTTCTTAGATTCCAGGGCTGTGTGAGTGCTCCTCAGGATTTCTCACGTTCAAATACATTAAACAGACACTCTGAACATTACTACAGACTTGGAAGTGGAAGATGGTTCAGCCTCTGATCTTGCTCCATTTCCAAATGAGGACTGGGAAATAAGGTGGATTGTTCAAAGGTTCATAGTGCTGCAAGACAATGCAAAGCCTGACAGCTTTTACATGGAATGGCAAGTCCAGTGAGTTAGCAACAACGATCCAAGCCACACAGGGTTACTCTCCTCACTGTGAAGCGTGAGCAAGGCCTAGACAGATCATTCTAGACAGAGTGCCCTCAGTAAGGGAGTTCAATGAGTGAAGTTTGATGCAGTGCTATGCTGGCTGCTACTCACAAACAGGGTGAAGTTTTCAGAAACGTTATCTCCAAGGGCAGAGAAGGTAGATCACCCCAAAAGAAGTGAAAGAGAGAACAACACAGCCATGGCCTGTGTTTTTATACCAATTAAGATCTGGGCCTGCAAGATGACTCAGCAGGTAAAGGGTTAAAGACACTGGCCACCAAGCCTCTGGAACTGAGTGCCATCTCAGGTTATCCTCTGATCTGGCATTCCAATACCAGACAGACAAAGGCACGAACACACACGCACGCACGAGTGCGCTCTCTAATGGCTTTTACTAGTTTATTCCTTCTAAAAATCTGCTACTGATGCTAAAGCAATCCACTACAAACCCCTGAAAGTCATCTATTCTATTTTTCTTAAAGTGTTGGCTAAGAGTTTGGTTACAGCAAGGTTCTAATTGTTTACTACAATCTTTCACTGGGTTCAGGTGTCACTGCTATGATAATTAGGACAGTAGTCACTGGCCTGAAGTGTTCAAAAGGAAAATGCCAGAGTGCATTGAACTGACTGAAGTCACTTCCTAGTCAGGGACCCTCCCCAAACACTCCCTGTGGCAAAGTCTGGTTTCTTTTTCTTTCTTTTTTTATATTTTTATTTTTCCCTATAGGGTCTCATATAACCCAAGCTGGTCTTGAACTAGCTATTAATAACAACACAGGATAATCTTGATCTGCCTCCTCCCCACTTCTGAGTACTGGGATTTATGAGTTGCTGGGTATCAAATCTAAGGCCTCTCGAATGATAAGCAAACACTCTACCAACTGAGCTACATCCCTAACCTGGAAATTCTATTTTTTATGTATCCTGCAAATTACCAGGTAAGAATGAAATCAGCATCTCTGCTATAATGACTACTGAACTAAAATAGTGACTTCTTAGGTGTCTTCCAAAAACTACGGTGACAGTCCTCCAGGGAAGAGCAAAAGCTGGATGCTCTTTATTTACACTTCCGGATCCTATCACATTAACTGTTTCCTCATTCCGCATTTACCACTTTCTTTACAGTTCTTCATACTTGGCAGTATTACTAAAATAATAAGCTTAGGTAACAGTTTAAACACGTTGTAATATTTCAATCATTAACAAAATGATAGATTTCCTGGAAACTCACAGCTCATTTGACAAACTGAAAGATTATACACAAATTCAATTTTTGTAACTCAAACAGTTTAAACATAGTTTGGAAAATACTCATTTAAGAAAGCCTTAGTACAACTGGTTCTTTGATAAAATTGAATGTGTAATTGAGTGTATAAAATCCAACATACACCAACATAATGAATAAATCAGTCTTGATTAATCTGGTTTTCTAAGTCTAGATTTCCTTAACGTTTGCTCTTCTTTGACAGTTCTATCAAAACTGCTTTAGAGACCAGGTGAGGTGATGTGGATCTGAAATTCCAGCACTCCAGAGACTGAGGCAGGAGGATGGCCAATTGTAGGTGTATCTCTGGACTACATAGCCAGACCCAATCTCAAAATCAAAAATTTTGTTTGTCTGCTACAAACAAAAAGCCTTATTATAAACATGGTACCAACAATGACTCATATGAGACTGGATCAGAGAAATGTGATTTAGTGGAGCTGGGGTTTGAGATTAGGAAGTCATACATCCAACTAATTCACGATGTGATTCACTGGGTCTTGCACCCTGATTGGCTATTGAAGACAAAGGCAGAGGACATAAAACCTTTACCATCATCCATGATTAGACTGAGGTGGTGCCAACACCACAGGGAAGGGCATACACTAGAGCAGTAGTTCTCAACTTGTGGGTCATGACCCCTTGGGGGGGTGGGGCAATGACCCTCTTACAGGAGTTGCCTAAAGACCATTAGAAAACACAGATATTTGTGTTACAATTCACAACAGCAGAAAAATTAGTTATGAAGTAGCAATGAAATAATTTTATGGAACATAAACATGAGGAACTGTATTAAAAGGCTACAGCATTAGGAAGGTTGAGAACCACTGCCCTAAAGGCTAATGGGAATAGCCAGAGGCTCCAACAAGATTAGGAGTCAGTTCTGGGTACACAAGGCTGTCTGGCTCTCAGGCCCTATTATTCTGTGCTTACCTAAAGTGAAATAAGAAGCTACAGAGTACAGGCAGACAACCGTCCCAGTGTTTTTGCAGGATTCTGGATATCTCTGATCCCATGACACAGAAAAGATGAGAACCGTGCAGAGAACAGGAGTCGATGAAGATGACCTGTCAGGAAATTCCAGGCTTCCTTTCCTGAAACCTAAATTATTTCCTAGCTATGTGAAAAGGCTACATCCCAAATAGCAACAACTGTGAGATAAACACCTTTACTGTATGACTAAGTAAGGAATCTCACTGTCAAGCAAGCACGGTGGTGGTGCACACTTGTAATCCTAGCACGTGGGAGGTAGAAGCAAAAGCATCAGGCATCCAAGGCAGGCACAGGGAAAGGAGCCAGACTGGAATACATGAGACCATCTCAAAACCACATAGGCAGAATCTACTGGAATGGGAGAAAGGGGAAGGGTGTGGATGGAGCCCACGCCAAGCTGTAAGAAGCCTAAGACAGCAAGAAAAGGGAGGTGTGAGAGACTAACAATGCAGGAGATCTTACCAGCAACAACTGTGACTGACAAGTGTTTTACAGTTAAAAAAACCAATCTATCCAGGGTCGAGTGCTTTGCTAGCATGTGTAAAGGCCACACAAGAAAGGAAGTGTTGGGAGGCAGAGGCAGTGGCTCTGTGAGTTCCAGGCCAGACTTTGTCTACAAGGCAAGTTCTAGGCCAGCTACAGTTATAGACTGAAATCTTGTCTCAAAAACAAAACAAAAAAGGAAAAAAAGCTAAATAAATACGCATAACCTCTGTCGTGTTAAGTAATAAGTATATGTTATGTTACTGCACCAAAAATAAGGGTAAGCATAACCATGTACATATGCTAGTAACCTAGATCCTTGAAAGTGGTGAGATGATAAACTGACATGTATTCTGTATTATACAATTTAAAAATACATAATAGAGGCACAGAACAATTTAGAATTCTTCAAAATATACTTAAAACAGCAATATCAAATGAACAGGGCGGGGACTAAGGCTTACAGAAACTTCTGATGTGCATAAAAAGTATGGCGCTGCTATCAAGGAAAGCTCTGATGTGGGGAAGACAAACCTATTGTTTTGGTTTTTAACCAACTAATCACAAGTGCTGTGACATTTTAGTCCCACAGGCAGGCAGGAGAGCCCTGCACAGCCTCCATGCCAGACCAGAACTCAAGACGGAAAACCCCTGTATCTTTCTGTCATCATCACGGGCACCTCTGAGGGGGGCTATTCTAGAAGCTGAACTTCTCAGGGATCACTTTTAAACAGTAGAGTCTATTAATAGTAAACAAGTAAAATCCATTCGTTTACAACATTTACTATATATCCACATAAATGTTTAATATTAAAGTACTACGAAAAAATATCAGGCTAAATCACATTAACTGTAAGTCAACCAAACCAAACCAAAGTAGAAAATCACTGAATCAGATACTGAATTAATGGGCAAGAAAAACAAAACAACAGAAACTATAACCCAGACATATGAGTGCATTCATTTTGAAACCCCACAGGGAAAAAAAAAAATTCCAAACCGAATTTAATAATGATTCTGGAAACCAGAATCTAGTCTAAAATTCTCAGAGCTCAAAGGTCACCCACCCACAAAGGACAGCAGCTACCAAAGTCCTCTCTGTTGTTAAGAGAGGGGACAGAATAGTGTATTAGCACGAAAGTTAGACCGGAGCACTTAGGAACCAGAACTGCTAAGATCAGTTTGTGCTTATGCAGAGTAAGTATATCCGATCAGGTTCCAGAAACATCCCCAAAGGACGTGCCACAAATACTAATTTTAGATAACTTTATGATTTAAGTGGGGCCACATGTATATGCTGCTGGGGACAGGGTCCACCAAGAGAGGCCTTCCATCTTACATGAAGCGACCAACACTGGCATATAGCACACTTGTTCATAAGGCAGATCCATCATCAGACAACAGATGCACACCAAACAGGTGGTATTGCCACAACATACAGGCTACTCCACCATTCCAGAAGGTTCACTTTACAGTTAGTCCCCCACTCCAACCACAAGCAACATTTGTCTGATTTCTGTTGCTGCATCTCACTCGTTCCTGCTCCAAAGCCTCACAGAAAAAGGCAGAGTGTGGTCTGGTCCCTTTTACATAGCATGTCTGACACCCATCCGCGGGACTGTTACCTTTATCACTCACTGGTTGCTTCTTCTTACAGCTAAATCGTATTCCCATGCCTGACCTGCTCCTTGGATGGACACCGAGCTTCTCCAGTGCCCAGCTGTAGGAATGAGCCACTATAAACATTCACACACAAAGACTCGTGGACGTGTGCTTACATCTGAGAGAAATGCTGAGGGGCATGCCAAGTGCCTTCCACGACCAGTCGCTTTCTAAGAAACTGCGAACCTCCCAGGCGTGTCCCTGCTCTGGGTGGCCTCTCGTCCCTGCACTGGGTATGGTCTTTTCCTCTTTAACTATTCTATGTCAATTTAAGCTAGGATGAAAAGGTTCCAGACACGGGGCTCTCTTACAACATATCCCAGCATTTTTATAAGTCTTCTGTGAGTGACCTATCCAGTTTTTCAAACATTTTAAAAACTGGATTGACTATTAAGGTGTAAGAGTTCCTTCATTTCTTTCTTTCTTTGGGTTTTTTTTTTTTTTTTTTTTTTGGTGGGGTGGTTTTGGTTTTGTTTGATTGGTTTTGATATGGTAGGTTGGTTTGTTTATGTTTTTGCTTTGCTGTTTCTCTTTTTTTAGAAAGGGTCTCACTATGTTGCTCAAGGGGGCCTTGAACTCACCTGAGGCCCAGGCTGGCAGTTAACTTGCAATCCTCCTGTCTCACCCAGGGCTGGGGTTACAGGCATGTGTCACCACACATACTTGGCTCCTCATTAAAATTTACATGTTGTTTTGTTTTGTTTGCTATGAATATTTTTTCTCCCAAACTGCGGCCTTCATTTTCATTTTAACAGTGTCCTTAGACAGACAGCTTTAATTGTGAAGTCCTAGTCATCATTTTTTCATAATTAGTCCTTTGGTATTCCAACAAATCCTTGCCTATGCCCAAGTCATATTATCTTTTTCCAAAGCTTTCATATTTAGTTTTTCTATTTAGGTCTATGAGACATTTAGAAAAAAAAAAAAAAAAAAAAAAAAAAGGTCAAGAAGACAAGGTTCATTTGTGTATTTAAGAAAAATTCATCAGGGGCTGGAGAGATGTTCAGTGGTTAAGAGCACCGACTACTCTTCCAGAGGACCCAGGTTCAATTCCCAGCACACACATGGCGGCTCACAACTGTCTGTAATTCCAGTTCCAGGGGACCCGACACCCTCGCACAGACATACATTCAGGCAAAACATTGATGCTCAAAAAAATTAAAAAATAAAAAGAATCTCCAGCACCCTCATAAAAAAAAGAAAGAAAAGAAATCATCAATAAAAATAATCTATATGTGCCTAGGTGTGGGGACATAGCTTTAATCCTAGCACTCGGGAGCAGAGGCATGTGAATCTCTTTGAGTTTGAGGCCAGATTTCTTGGCATGAGTTAGTCCTCACAAAAGCAGATGTTATAAAACAGCAAGGGTGGCCTCTGAATCCCTCTGGCTTCCTGGCTCACAGGCAAACAACGCCTCCTCCCGCATACATTCCCACTACTACAAGGCCATCAGCCACAGGTTCTCATCAACAGCCACAGTCTGAGCTCACGGATCTTGGACTTCCAGACTACAGAACTATCAACTGAATCATCTTTTCTTTGTTATTTTGTACATGGGTGTTCTGCCTGCATGGGCACCACTTGCATCCTTGTGGAAGTCAAGTGGGTGTCAGATCCCCTGGAACTATAGATATGAACAGTTGTGAGCTATCATGTGGTGCTAGGAATCAAGCCTGGGTCCCCTGGAATAGCAGCGAGTACTCTAACCACCGAGCCATTTCATCAGCTTCTCTCTTTTCTTTATAAAGCACTCAGCTTCAAGTATCTTGTTACAACGAAGGAAATGGAGTAATACAACTAACTATCCAATTCCATTATATCAAAAATACAAAATCTGTTATTGGAATTTCGAATTAATTAAAAGTTTTTTGCTTGGCTAGTAATTTGCTTATGTCATCGGGTGAGAGAGTTCTTTTAAAAACTCAAAAAGGATTCACAGGCTGGGGAGAACGCTCACTCAGTGCAAGCTGACCCAAGTTCAGACCCTCAGCATCCACATAAAAACTGGGCCACACGGGACTGGGGATTTAGCTCAGTGGAAGAGTACTTACCTGTCAAGTACAAGGCCCTGTGTTCAGTCCTCAGCTCCCAGGAAAAACAAACTGGGCCACATATCTGTAACCCCAGCACTAAAACGGCAGACACAAACAGGTGAATCCCCATAGCCCATGGACCAACCAGCCTAGTCCTAGCAATGAGCTCCAGGTTCAGAGCAAGCAACACTGACCTCTGGCTTCCATGCAGGTGTGCACATACACGTACGTATACTACAGGAGGTATACTTGGAGATCAGAAGGAAGCAGAATATGGTATTTCAGCAAACCCCTTGCAGAACGGAGTATTAAAGCACAACTAAAATGAGATTTAGAAGATGACGGCCTACATGTGAGTACTGTAATGGTGCTGTGAAATAAGCATCTGAACCGACTGTCACATTCTAGTAGTTTAGACCTAAGAGCTGAGGGACAGCTAACAGTGGCCTTTATGTCCACATACCCAGGGCATCCTCAGACACGCTCAGATATCACACTGCCTGAAGTCACAGGACCTCTGTTAGGAACCCTGCCCTTAGAGAACCACGAAATAGTGATACAGCAGTAAGCTTTTTATACCAGAAGGCTCCACATCTGAAGAGTCAACCAGTCAGAGAGAAAACACTCACAGGAGGGCAGAGGGTATGCATAGGGTCTTAAGCAAGCTTGGCAAACACTTTACCACTGTAACAATCCTGTGGTGGGAAATGTACATACACACACACACACACACACACACACATACCTGTGCATTTAGCTTTGCATTTACCTGAACTCTGTGCATTACACTCCGAATTTTTCTTTTATATTCGTTAGCTTTGTTTTAGTTTTATACTGGCTACAGCCAACTAAAGTAAACTCAGGACTTACTAATGAGTTACAAAATTCAGTTTGGAAAAAAAAATCCTACTAAAGAAATGAGAGAGAAAGGAGGTGAATGGATGGACCATCTCTGAATTCTTCAAGGCTATGAAAGCAATACAAACGTAACATTATTTTAAAGGATTATGGTTGGGTGGTTTACTTTACACTAAACTTCCATAAAAAATAGGACAATGAACTTCAATTTTAGTTGACAGGCAAAATCTATTCACTTTAGCCCAAGGTGGTAGTGTTAGGGTGCAGATCAGTCCAACACTCATCTAATGCCATTTCCTGTCAAAATCTTCCTCGGGTGCATCCTTCACCTTCCTCAGGGAAGCTTGGGGCTCATGCTGGGAAGAGCTGTCCCAGAGCCCACTCGGCTATCTGTGTGTGATGCAGAAGCTGGGCTGGCCTGCTCCTGACCCCGGAAGCAGCCCCCAGCTCCAGCGGACACCAGCAGCACACACTCATCAATCTACATTCTCAAAACTACACATTGATTTTCCACTGACGATGGTGTGATGGCTTTCTGTGGCAAATGGACTCACACAATGTTGTGCTCTGTACACCGTGACAATGACCAACTCGGGAATGAAAAACATGCTGTAGGCGTTTTTATTTTTAAGACTTAGAAATCAAAACTCTTTCAATGAGTGAGAAACCAAAACAAGCAAACAAACAACACTAATGAAGGACCTCTAACAGTTCTTCTTTTGTAGATATGTATTCTTAACATCTTGATTTCACAGAAACTATAAAGATGGGCCTATCTTTCAAAGAAAATCTTATTTCTGATCTGCAAATCTAACACATTTATGCTTCTTTGAGATAATAAAAAAGGAAATAGTGCCCAACAGTGAATCTAATTAGGTATAAATACATCAAAATTTAATATTTATTTTGTTACATTCATCAGCATTACCCAAAATATTCATTACAAAAATTAAATCTTCGCACTTCGCATACCTTTACTTAGTTTGGCAGTTTTGAACCAGCCATCTTTCCATGCAAAATAAGCTGGACTGCTTAAACATGGGGAAAAAAAAAAAAAAAAAACCAAAGTCCAGAGCTTTAGCATAGTTACACACACACACACACACAGTCTTTAATGCTTCTGCCTGATGAAATGGAATTTTCAGTCTAGAATTCCAGGCACTGAGTTGAAAAGAATGGTTCCCATTTCTACAGCAGTACAAATAGAAATATGTAAATTAGTTCATGGGCAGAATCATTCATTTAGATAAAAAGTTATATAAAAAAAAGCAGCAGCACATTAAGAACCAAAATTTTGTCAGTTCTTGCACAAAGTCTAAAAATGAGGCAGCTGCTACCACTGGAGCTGATAAACTCAAATTAAACAGGCAGGCAAGTGCAGGGTTTTATTTGCCAAGAAAATAACAGGTCTGATGATGCTTCGATCTCACAACTAACACTGATGAGTTTGCCTCTTGTTCTGCAGACTGATGCTGGCCTAGGTACCAGGGTCTTCGGTAAGAAGCAGAACATTTCTCCCTAAGTTGGAACCACAAGTGATCAACTAAAACGGATTGATTCCCTTGGTTATCTATTTCCTGGAAGATCTGGGTCAGTGACACAGACCAACAGACACTGTATCCACCTCACGTCTAGGGCCCTGAATACAACGGTCACACAAACGGTTTGTATTAACAACTGGACATGCGTCTACCTACTCAGACCTGCCGCTGCAATACATTCTAAGATGTTGTTCTAAGCATGCAGGTGCTATGTAAAGTTATTTCTAAAAGTAAAAGATGACAGAAGAAGTTGACCTCCAGGTTGAGGGTGGCGAGCACCTCCCCACTACCCCTATAAAGCGGGCAACCCACGTGTCTTTCCACAAGGCCTAACTATGCAAAATCAGAGCTGGGGCAAGAGGGGAAATTTTTAAGGAAGATGGTTTGTGGTTTTTCAAAGGAGTCTGACAATTCAAAAAACAATCTCACTGATTTCTTACCATAAGTCTATGATGTACTATTCAAAAATAAAGAGGTGGGCGGGGGAGAGGGGAAACTGTGGTCGGTATGTAAAATAAATGAAAAAATGTTAATTAAATAAAATTAAATTTAAAAAAATAAATAAAGATGCTGAGGTCTCCTAAATTTAGAATGCTTTTCCCAAGATCCACAACTAGTGAAGCAGTGACAAAGAAAACAACTTACTGGGGCTGAGGCCCAGCTCTTATACTTACTATACTGAAAAGACAACATCAAATGAACAAACTGTTATTTAAGTAAGCTTTGCTAGAAGCAGCCTGATGGCATTGGCTGTGACTGTCGTCAGCGGCTTGGTTAATACAGTCAGACCAGCTTAGTCTGCTCTACAGAGCTCCTCAGGGGCTGAGAAGGGATTCAAGGAAGGAAGCATGGTTCCCAGTCAATGCGCCCTTATCTAGTAAGCATGCTACATTCCTCTCACAGGACCAGTTAACAGATAAGAGTACACAATGTGGGGAGTCTTTTATAAGTCTCTTAATGTTTTAAGTAGCATTTAGAAAAGAAATACTATATGGTAATTCGTGTGTGTGTGTGTGTGTGTGTGTGTGTGTGTGTGTGTGTGTGTGTGTTTGTATGGGGGGATGCACACATGTGGAGGTCAGAGGACAGAGGATAATTTACATTTGTCATTCTCTCCTTCCACCATGTGGGTCCTTGGGATGGAACTCAGTTGTCGGGCTGGGTTTAACTCCTGAGCCATCTTACCAGCCCTATTCTCCTTATTTGAGCTAAAATATAATAGCATGCAAGACTAAATTCCCAGAAATAGTTAGAACAATTACCCGGCTTCCAGAAGATTTGGGTAAACTGAAAGCTTTCTACCCACCTCCTGTCTAGACAGCTACCATCTTCCACTTTAATCATATTTTGAGAAGTACAGGAGAAATCCAGTGTCTTGGAAATATTAATTAAATGCATTTAGCACATGACAAGAGAAGAGAGACTCAAGCTTCTCGAGATCACTGAAAAATAATTATCATGTGGTTGTACACAATATTCCCAGGTCCTTGGCAGTATCCTTTTCCAAGAATGGGTCTAGACAAACACATCATTGCTTGACAAAGGTGTCGAGCTGTCTGCCTATCAGTAAGTAGCTCATGTTGTCAATGACAACACTTTCTGCCATAACTGTAGTTTGCTGGAGACTGTAGTAGCAGAGAAAAAGGAACTCTGGCCAAGTAAACATTCCACGGTGGTCATCTCAGAACCTGATAGGTGGAGGCAGGATCAGTACTTCAAGGATAACCTCCACTGAAGTGAGTTAAAGTCAGCATGAACACCCACACAAAAGCCCTGTTTCAAAGAAAATATCTCCATGTACTGTTTAGACACAGCATACCCCAAAGCGAGGTCTACCCTTATGTTCATTTAAAAGTTTATTATGTGAATATGAAAGACACCAAGAAAACAGTACTTTGCCCTTTCCGACATAAAACTTTGAGCAACTAAATTTCTATCACCTGTCTCTGACAATGGTTTTATTATTGGCTTGCTTACCAACCTAAAACGCACACAAAGATGGCAAACAGCTAGTTATGCACTGAAATACTGTCTTCTTTCCACAGTAATTTTCCCACTGAAGGATAGAAATGTCAATGATTACAAAGCTCACTCTGATTCAAGAAAAGGTAGGTTCTTTTAAGTGTTTGAATATACAAACATGAGGTAGTAGGCCTGCCTTTTATAAATAAGACAGAAACAACGTCAAGCAGGGTTTGTCTGTCTGTTTGTTTGTTTGGGGGGATGGTTTGGTTGGTTTGGTTTTGAGAGAGGGTTTTTCTGTGTAGCCCTGGCCATCCTGGATCTCGCTCTGTAGACCAGGCTGGCCTGAGGTCTGCCTGCCTCTGTCTCCAGAGTGCAGGAACTAAAGTCATGCACCACCACTTGCCGGCACTGGAGTAAATTCTTAATTCATTTTCTTTTTGTTTTTTAATTCATTAACTTACTTATTCTGTGTATATCAATGATTTTTACTCTGCCTGCATGCATATATGCACATCACATGCAGGCCTAGTGCCCTTGGAGGAAAGGAGAAGGTATCAGATCACCCTCAGTTGGAGGCTGCAACCCGCCATAGGAGTGATAAGAACTGAGCTCAGATCCTCCTAAGAGCAGCTGGTGCTCTTAGGTGCTGAGCTGTCTCTCCACCCCAGACTCACTTTCCCATAAGTCCCAAACGACATCAATCACTATAAAGACCCATCTTCACAGGAGTCCCACTTTAGCTAATTTTATCCTTTAGATTATGGTGTTCCAGGCATCATACTAGGCAAAAAGACAGGATTCTGACACCAGGGTCTAGAATTTCATGTGATTCTGTAGTTAAATGTCTGTGCCTCCTCCACCATGGGCTCCACTGGCACCACCCATCAGGAGGAAAGCATCCCCACAGCACGTCACCCAACAACAACGTTCTGTGACTGAGCACACAGCACTGTGAAGGGCTGTGAACCAAGACAGTTTCTTCAGTTTCCATTTGTAGAAAATTCTGTTTGTTGAGACAGAGTCTCACTGTGTACCCTTTGGCTACCCTAGAACTGACTATGTAGACCAGGCTGTCCTTGAATTCGGAGATCCACCTGCCTTTCCTCCTGAGTGCTGGGATTATAGGTGTGCACTGCCACAGCAGGCCTCTTCCTTAACACCTACAGAATGAAATGATAGCTGGAATTTGCTTCAAAATAGCTGGGGGTGGTAAAGATCTAGATAAGTAGGTTTATAAAAGTCTGTTTTATTATCCTACTTTCTAAAAGACTTTTTCGTAATAATTTTGTTGCCGTTGTTTTGGTTTTGTTTGTTTGTTTGGGGTTGCTTGCTTGCTTGTTCCTAGTTCGTCTCCTAGCTCAAGCTGGCATGGAGCAGGTATAGAGTTGAGACTGACCTCAGGTCCTGATCACCCACCTTGTCTGCTTATCTTCACCCCCAGGTCCTTGGTTACAGGCATGCTCCTGCCTCCATAAGAATGAAGAACAATGATAAAAGAAAAAAAGAAAAAAAGAAAAAAAAAAGAATGAAGAACAAAAACAAACAAAACTCAACAACAACAAAACAAAAATGAATGAAAAACAAGACAAAATCCTGTAGAAAGACTTTCAGTCAGCACTAGAAACTCTCAAGAATTTCAGGAGGCTTTACAGAAACAAGAGGCCATCCTGCTCAACTGTCTCTTTAACTGACTTGAAATTGTAACTTCCCATTGTGTCCAACTGAACTGAGGGCAGCAGTGTTCACGTCTCCCTGAGGAATGTGGAAGGCCGTGTGTGATGAGAGAAGTTACAATGAATCCTACAGCGTGATGCTAACACTTGACAGACACTAACACTCATCCAGCTGTAAATGTCATAATTACCAAATGTAAAGCCATTCTGTGATGTCAGTCAAGTTTATAGAGGTGATAATAATGCAAAACTGAATTTGAGATAATGAAGTTCATGACATCGAGACCAAAACTAATAGACTGAGACTATAATGGATTGGATTTACAATTTCCCAAGAATCTCAGAATTCCTCATTTAAGTCAACAACTGGTCAAGGACTGGGCAGTGTGAACACGTATCCCAACATACACCTTGGTGTTTTGAGACTGGGTCTCTCTATGTAGTCCTGGCTGTCCTGGAGTTCGATATGTGGAGTAGGCTGGCCTCTGCCTCTCTGAGTGCTTAGAACAAAAGCATGTGCCACCATGCCCAGCACATGGCTTCTTGCAGGTTAAAATATCTTGTTTTCTTCACAAGATCACATGCCTAGATCATGTGACTAGTATTAGCATACAAGAATTCTGCCTATTGCCAAACTTAAAGCATCCCCTAACTCCAAAGTCTCTTCCTTTTACTGAAGGTATTACTGTTTTATTAACAACACAAAAACCCCACTACATACAGAAAAAAGGAGACAAATAAAGCTTCTGTGAGGCCAGCATGCTCTGGGAAGTGAGTGCTCATGACAATCAGGAGAAAGCCATCGATGAGTGAGGCTATTAGGAGTTTCCTCAGAAGGCTCTCTGGATGTCACCCAAGCACCGGAGAGGCCTACCTGACACAGGGAAACAACAGTGGCATTCTGTCTCTGAGGAACTTTTCCAACCATGAAATTTCCATGTTTCTAACAACAGCTCAACTAGCTAAAACAAAGGATCATAAAAGCACAAAGACGACTGTATCTAAGACGATTTATGTTCACAGAGATTAAAGGAGACAAGCAGGACTCAGTCCCCACACGTCCTAAGTGTGGGGAAAGGCTGAGTATGTGCTGCTGTAGGCCCGTCCCTAGGAAGCATTGTGCTCAAGAAGTCTAGAAGGGGAACCAGGGATGGAAGAGAGCATGCACCTATCCCCAGTGTTTTGTTCTGCTTGGTTTTAATCTATCCAAGACAGAGCATGAACGCTTCTTTGATAACATACTAATTCCTTTCAATGAACTGTTATCATATCTTTTGGATTAATAAGATGTGCTGGAAAGGCAGTCTGTTACCCAGACTCCTCTCGCCCTGACTCACTGTAGGATCGATCAGCTGTGTTAATAATGCTTCGCAACTTTCTCTCTCCTGCTAAAAGCTCAAATGTGAGTTGATATGGCACATCACGAACTACACAGATGGCCCTCTACAGTCTCCACAGCTCCGACTAAGAGCTCATTTGACTCACTAATACATATTCCTAGCTCAAGATCTAAAAACAACTATGGAAAACTAAGCAAAATGAAAAACAAAAAAGATGGTGAATTTCACATGCAGCATCTACCTACAAGGCTAAACCAATACAGCACCCAAAGCACAGCCTGGCTCCTGCAAGCACTGTGCACATGCGCGCACTTCAGACGTGACAGCAAACCCCCAAGTTTCAGGGGCAACAAGCAAGCATGGCAGGGCAGCAGAGTGATGCTCTTCCCTCCGTAAGTATGCAACACCTCACCAGTCATTCCTCACAAATCACAAGTCACAAGTGCGGCTGGAAGTGAGGCATATGGACGTCAGTCTGAGGCACAGCAGCACTCCTGAGCTATTGATCATATTTAGATATGACTGTCGGGAATCCAACATTTTTTAAAGAGTTTATGTTTGAAGAAGCACACACCAAAATCACCATAGAAATTTCTTTCAGTGATATTCATAAATGCTCTTCTAGTACCTCACTAACCACAGAAGGCATTGGTTCCTGTGAACTTTGATTCTCTTTCCCTGCAGATCTGGAGAGTCCCCACCAAGGAATCTGACATATGAACTTTTCCATCACTTCTGAGTAAATAAGTACATTCCATTCACCAGGTAAACATAGGCTAATACACCTGACTGCAGGCATCCAATGTCATCATCAGTGAAACACAGATTTTTATTTGCTACATAGTGAAAATTTCAGAGAGTCAATTTATCCCTCCCCCAAAAACTGCTAATGATCAGAATTAATTAAGCTGTCTGATGAAGCCCAGTTTAGAAGGACAGTGATGAAGGACTTTGTGATCACAGGATTCTGAAGCAACTATTTACAAGACTATCTTTTCCAACCCCAAGAAAGGCCCTGATGTTGGTGAAGTAGTCCCACCATTCTTAGCAAGAGCTGCCTTTTTTTTTCCTGAGAAAATTATTGAAGAATAAGTCACAGATTGAACTAGTCAAAAGTAACATCTAGTCTCATGCATTAATTTTCCCAAAAGAAAAGGAGTTTTATTTTAAATTATAATCAAACCAGCCAAGTGATTTGAACATTGAGTTCCCATTAGATCTTTCTCTGTCAAATCTAAGTGTAATCTCTCTGTGGAGAATAACACTGTCTGCTTCTAAGACCAACACTTACATATGTCAAACAAGCAGACAATCTCCCAGGTTAATGAAATGTGAATTCTAGGTACTTATTCTTCAGATAGTTTCAATATAATTTAAACGTTCTACCACTTCCAAGTAGTTAAAATAACTACTTTTTTCCCTTAAAAGTCAGGCACTTTACTGATTTAAGTCACCCTGCTCTCAATCTCTGTATAAAACACGACTGTCAGCTCCATCAGTGACTACATGGAACCACAGGACACAAAGGGACAG
The DNA here is from genome assembly GCA_902168325.1 of Peromyscus nudipes. NCBI lineage: Eukaryota > Metazoa > Chordata > Mammalia > Rodentia > Cricetidae > Peromyscus > Peromyscus nudipes. The sequence goes on along the minus strand of CABHPH010137986.1, from coordinate 16,906 downwards.
AAATTCCATAACCAGCCAATACATCAAATAATCTGCCTGTCGAGAAGCACAAAATTAAACCTACTGGGTGCTAACGGATAATAGAAGCCATCCTCTAATCTAACAAAATGGGAGCATATTACTGTAAACAGTTGATACAGAACATTCCAAATGGCTTCTCACAGGCTCGAACAGAAGAGTGCAGGGTGACCCTGTGCACTCCTGGACACTGCATCAGCTGCACAGAAGGAAGGTTAACTAAAAGCTGGGCCATGAGGTAGTTCTTCTCTTCAGGCCTGACTTCCTAAATAGCCCTTTGGAAGATTCTCATTTAAAATATTAAAACAATCTACTTTAAGTTAAAATCCCAAAGACCTAGTTAAGACTGGCAGAACTCCAACACATGTCAATATTGATCACAGGCAGCGATAATGATCAAAGTAATGATAATGATAGGAAACATTTAAAGAAATCAGAACATGAGGTCACCCGTGTACAAATACAGCACGAGACAGCAAGCAGTGTCAACCAAACTGCTTTCATAGACTTGCAAAGCAAACAAACTACTGCATTCAAAGAACTCCAAATTTTGCTGGAACTCAGTATTAACATCTTCCAAAAGGACATCCCACACAACGTTTTTGATTCTCTAAGCAAGGTTTTATACTCTGCGTGTTCGTGACATCATCTCCTAAGAGTATCTAAAAGAAAAACCTCATGGCAAGATCTTGTTTGATCCTTGAAGTTTAAATGCCTTTTCCAGAGGCAAGTTTGAAACTGGTGGAGCACAGGACATCAGCCACTCCGGCACACCAGTTTTCTTATGCCTCTGCTACTGCATTTGCCCCGACAGCGCTAGGGACTGAACCTAGGACCTTACTAGTAACATACTACACTACTGAGCTACATTGTTTGTTTGTTTGTTTGCTTATTATTTAGTTTGAGACAGAGTTTCACTAAATTGGTAATCTAGCCTTGAATTTGAAATCCTCCTCCCTCAGCCTCCCTCCCAAGCAACTGGGATTACAGGCTTGTGTCATCAAACCCTGCATGAGAGATTTCTTAACAAAGAGTGAGCTCAAGGATTGTACAGTCTTCCCTGGCCAGCCTCACAATGACTACTACCCCGTACTTCCCAGGTCACTGGGATCCACCTCCAGGCTCAGTGCTGGGAACCAAACCCAGGGCCTCACATCCTTATGTACTGTAGACAAGGACTCTGCCTACAATTGGATGCCTGGTGGCACTCAGCGCAAAGGTTCATCACAGATCACAGCCCACCACCTCTATCAAGGGCCACTTGAAGAGTCTCCTTTAACAGTCAGTCCTAGACCCACCCATATTTCCTCTACGTCTCTACAAATAAGACCTTGGAATTTGATAGGCAAAGTAGATAACTAATGCACGGAGACAATGTGTCACCCAGGCTTGTAGCATCTCCCCAGTAAAACCACCGGGCTTTCAGCAGCATCTGGTTAATTATTACTCAACACCTGAGTGGCTTGCAGGGCTACTGCTCTGGAAAGAGTTCTGGTTAGAGTCTATCAAGAGTTCCACACAATGGAACAGTGCTATACGCCTGTAATCCCAGCACTCAGGAGGCTAATGCGGGATCATGAGTTCCAGGACAGACATAGCAAGACCTTGTCTCAACCAACAACGCAGAGTTGTGCATGATATATCCCTAAGCTGTAAAACAAAACATATTTGTCTTGATTTTTTTCAAGAATTTAAAAAGTACGTTTTAGAAAGACTAATGTTTCAATTCTCCCTTGTGATAAACTAGGAATCTGGAACAGATTTATTTTAAAACCAGATTTCTAATTCATTACAATTCATTAATAGTAAAATTGATCTTAACAACTTACAGGTAGGATTACACATTCCTTTAATCCTCAAACGGAGAAACTAAGGCAGGAGCATGTGCAGAAGCTGGAAGCTAACCCAGGCTAATGAGGACCAGGCCATCCAAAGCACAGCAAGCCCTGTCTCAAAAGGACCAAGGAGACTGGGACTCGGAAACACTAAAACACTTGCCCAATGGAACAAGTCTAGCCAGAAGCAAAATATGCTTTTTGGTTTGCTTTGGATTTGGGTTTTTGTTTGTGTTTTTGAGACAGGGTTTCTCTGTGTAGCCCTGGCTGTCCCGGAATTCACTCTGTAGACCAGGCTGGCCTCGAACTCAGAGATCTGCCTGCCTCTGCCTCCAGAGTGCTGAGATTAAAGGTGTGTGCCACCACCATCTGATCAGAAGCAAAATATTCTTAACCATTATTAAATGATTAGTGAGCACAATATATACTTAGTCATTATGAAACTTCCTTTTAAAACAAATTCCCTACAAAAGGGGGGAGGGGCAATGAACATTTATCAAAAAGTTCTTCTCTTACTATCCCCCACAGATGTAGTAGCATCAAGATTCTGGCCTTTGTGAACTAAAAAGTATCTGCTTAGTCTCCTGCTGATCACCTGTATCTCAAGCAACACCCTCTAGTAATACTTCAGCTGTCCACAATCAGCCTGTCTAGACACAGCTCCCAAGATGACCACAGCTTCCAGTCTCCCCTCTTCGTCCATGCTGCCCCCCCCCCAACTCAGTCTCAGGAGGCTCACAGCACAGGAATAAGTGCCTCTACACAACTCCTGAGGCTGTTACAAAGGGAAATACAGCTTCCTGAAGACAACTGTTGGTGAATCCCAGCTGCCAAGGCTGTAGGGAGGATGTGCTCTGGGATTCTAGCCTATAACCCCAGATTAGATCTTACCAAGGCTCTGCACCAGGCCTGGCTCTGAAGCTTCCTAGCTGAGATCCAGCTGTTATGGAACCTGGAAGCCATGTCCATCTTACCTTTCTAATTCTTACTCCCACGATGACACAAGTTTCAAGTGGCAGCCGCAGCAAGATAAACACAAAAAGGCGCTTGTATGGGAAAGCCTCTGGTTCTCATGTTGTTCTTAATAAAAGTGCTCATCAAATGAGAGCCCGGAACACACAGTCACGTTCCCATCTACATCTTACGCAATGCCACTCTTTAGAATGCGCCTTTCTATATGCTGATGCTACCCAGGAAGTCTTCCTGGCAAGGGGTGTCTGCAGCTCAATTCAAAACTAAGGCGTAGTCCTTCCAGTCCCTACACCTAACAAACCGTACTGTTGGTTACAAGTATTCATAAGTCCTCGGATGCTATTCTCCATTCTAATGCATTTGTACAGTCATTAAATCTCTTCCTTTTCCTAAACTGTAAAAGCTTCCATGACAGGGCCATTTCTTTTCTTTTTACTCTGTATTACTGTGCCTGGCATATAAAAGGCACTCATTAAATTTTTGCTGAATAAACAAAACTAACCTTGTTATCTGGAATCCAAATCCACAGCAGATAAGATGTAGAAAATTAGAAAAGGGCAATTGTTATTTAAAACACACATACACAAAAGTCCATTTTCAAAGGGCTCACACTCTAGCTGGGATGTAGTCAGCAGAGTGCTTGCCTAGCATGTCCAAGACACAGGTTTAACCCCTGGTATTATGGGGGCGGGAGAAGGGGGAATATATTTAAATATATATGTATATATCATAACACAAAATGACAAGAACAACAAGATTATCCTGTAATATGCCAATAAGACACTTCTGGAAAGTCCTACAAAATAAATTAAAAAGTAAATATCTTTGTTACTTGTATTTGGAGACCACTGTCTTATAAAATTACCTTGCTCTGTTAAGTATGGAGTCTGCTCATCAGTCTCATACTTCTTTCCTTTCTTGATACTTCTGGTCTCCAAAGTACATTCTTTACCAATTTAAACAGTAACTATTAATATAATAAAAAAAAAATGACTCCCCTTATTCCTGGGTAGCATTTCTTATCTGGAGTGGGAGTGCCCTTGAAATGGTACAGGCCTGACTCAAAGCCATTAGTCAAGGAATGCCCAGCTTCCAACAATACAACACTGAATCAGAAGATAGAATCTTGGTTTGGGCATTTGAGATTTTTTTCTGATCTTATATTCAAACTAAGCTTTTCTCTGGGGTTCTTGATATCCTTAAGCTATCTCTCGCTTTCTTGGGTGCTAGTGTCTTTCTGACTCACAATTCTTACACTGAAGTTTGTAGATTTACATTAAAAACAGACTTACTGTTCCCCATGTCATCAGAAATGGGAAGAGTTCATTTCCTGTACATAAAATCAGGCAAAATTCATTGACAATCAAGTGTAATTTGCTTGTGGTTACTGACACACAACTACAGCTGTTACAAGCTGGGACTTCTGTGATATGAGCAGTTATTCATACACAGATTTGTGCTGTTGCTTAGGCATTAAATACCCTGACTAGAAGTAAACAATGATACCTATGGATAACTACTATTTCTACAGCAGATTAGATGGGTGGGGGCAAGCAGATCGCTCTGGTTGTTGTATTCCATCCCTGTGAATGACCCTCACCTTTACAGGCCTTTTGTCAAGGTGAGAATGAAGCTCCCATACCAACAGTGAGTTGTGGGGAAAGAGGGCTCCACCATACATTCCGGACAGTTCTGAAGTAGCAAAGAGAAAAGACAGGTTAAGGAGAAACTAAAGACACTAGGAAGAATTTTAGGGTTGGAAAAGTCAGAGAACAAATGAAGACTGTAGAGAAAAAGAGAAACAGAAATGTTCAGAATGAGTTCAGTCGAGTACGCAGGAAACGCAAGTTACCATTCCCCAACAAAGAGCAAGAGACACGTGTTGAGTATTGAAACAAAGGTAACTATAGAATTAATGCCTCAGTCTCACTCCTCTTCAGTCTGTGCCTGAAGCAAAAATCTCCCTCTTCCTGGAGGTTAAAATATACCTCCCATTTAGTGGATGGCAAATGTCCATCCAGCAAACCAGCTGTGACCTTTCTGTTTGTCTTTCCTTATGATCACAGTATGGTCTGTGTAGGCCCAACCTAAAGAGGCTGCAGGACTCAGTAGAAACGTCCCAAGTGTTCACTCCATGGAGCAGTAAGGTCTCAAAGGTGCTTCTTGGGCCAGGATCAACTTCACTCCTCATCTAACAACTTCCTAACTCTTCTGGGTGAACTTCAATCAACACGCAAGAGAAGCCATCCCAAAACCGACAGAACAAGCCCATCCACTTGGGACAGCTGACTCGGACTCTTAGAAACAAACTATGGGTGCTGGAGGACAGTCAAAGGAATAAATCCAGGAAAGGAGATGCAGTGAGTGGACTGGGTTAGAGTCTGAACTGGATTAGGTTCAGCTTTGAAACCCAAAGCTTAATGGGGTATTTGAAGATGACTGGGGGAACTGACAGGGAGGAGATCAGGCATCCATTCTGATGGTTGAGTACAGCACCCTGGGTGTTTTAAGGCTTTCTTTATGGATGAAGGATGCTATCTGCACTGAGAGACAGTGGGAGGGGACAGTAAACCCATGTGTGACCTATGTGTGCAAAAATTCACACAGGCATTCGCTTCACTACCTTTCCCATCTTCCTGAATGTAATTTTTCACAATGAAAAGATGAAGAGAGAGAGAATCGTTAGGACAGCCTACGCTCCAATAATTTTTGTAGTTTGAAACTTTTCCTTTCAGGAAAACATAAAGCTTTAGAGCAACTTATTTTTATTTATTTATTTATTTATTTATTTATTTATTTATTTATTTATTTATTTATTATACAGTGTTCTGCTTGCTTTATGCCTGTATGGTTGTGAGCCACCATGTGGTTGCTGGGAATTGAACTCAGGACCTCTGGAAGAGCAGCCAGTGCTCTTAACCGCTGAGCCATCTCTCCAGCCCGCAACTTATTTTAAAAGTTGTTCTTGAGATACTTTATGGAGCTAAGAACAAGACAGACATGTGACTCTGTCACCAGGTGCCAAAAGTCTCCTCCATGGGGCTGGACTGCTGTATCTAACATGTGCCAGTGGCTGATGACCCAAAATTAACAGATGACAGACAGATAGTCTTCTGACTTACTCTGCAAACTCAAATGAGGAATCCTGGTTAGAACTAAAGCCAGGAGTGGTGGTACATGCCTTTAATCCCAACACTTGAAAGGCAGAGACAGGAGGATTTCTGTGATTATGAGACCAGCCTAGTCTACATAGAGAGTTCCATGCTAGTCAGGACTACACAATGAGATCCTGTCTCAAAACAAACAAACAAACAAACAAACAAACAAACAAACAAACACCTAAAACTGGGATTTAGGGGATGGAGAGATGGTTCAAGGGTCAAGAGCACATACTGCTCTTCCAGAGGACCAAAGTGAGGTGGCTTATAGCTGCCTTATCTGCAGCTCCAGGGGCTCCAATGCCTCTGGGCCTCCAGGAGCACCTGCGCACGCACCCGCTCACACACACAGTTAAAAATAATAAAAATACATTTTTATATAAGTAAAATTTGGAGAATCAGAATATTTTCACAAGTGTTATCACAATATAGATAATGTGTGGACTCTAAGAGCTAGGCTCTTCGGATAATTGTAGAATTTCAATACCTCTTGGGGGCATTAGCCCCTCAAGTGACACTTCCATTCTTGTTATTGCTTCTTCAGTGGAAGTGGTGCCAACTCTGGCATGCTATCTTTGTGTACCTCCAGTTCCCTGCACCTTTTCTTTTCCCCTCTCCACTAGAAACTGAGATTATTAATCCCTCTTTTCTCTGGAGTGTCAAATACTCTGCAAAGGAAAATCCAATAAATCCTGGTATAAAAAAAGTCAGACTTTATCAAAGTGACAAAGCAAAAATGTTTTAATTGTTTCTGAGGCGAACACAGTGGGTTTGCTTCCGTTCCTGTAGGACAATTTTAATCTATAATTGGTTCATTAAGCAACTTAGTAATGACTTTGGAATATTTTTGGACTCCTCCTTTTGTTCAGGTTCATTATTTCAGTGTTAAGATTAGCAATAGGAATTCCTAAAATAATCTTTATGTCAAAGGCATACTTCCTAAATTTTAGAATAGCTCATCTACTTTCTCTAGGCAGATCAAGAGAACATGAGGTTACACCACATCATGTGCTCACAGGAAGAACACACTCCTAGGAACAAAGGTTACTGCACACAGCAGAAATAGAAAGACTCAAAGGTAAGTGTTTGGAGATATCATTCTATAATGAGTGGGAAATTACATTATTAGGAAAAGAATATCGTGGGAAGATCAATCTATTAATGACTTGCAGCAGAGAAGGGGGTTTAAGTGTCAGTCAAAAATAGTGTCTTTATGCTGCTCAGCTGTTCTACACACTGTCTAGAGTAAAAGCACACACATATATATGTACAGTAGTTTAAAAAAATGACCCCCAAAGGGAGTGGCATTATTAGGAGGTATGGCCTTGTTGGAGGTGTGTCAATGTGGAGGCAGGCTTTGAGGGAGGCCTCATATATGCTCAAGTCATGCCCAGGGAGAGAGTCTACTTCCTGTTGTCTGCATATCAACATGTAGCAGCTCCTTCTCCAGCACCATGTTTGCCTAAATGCTGCCATGCTCCCCATCATGATGATAATGGACTAAATGTCTGAAACTGTAAGCCACCACCTCAATTAAATGTTTTCTTTTATAAGGGTTGCCGTGGTCATGGTGTCTCTTCACAGCAATAGAAACCCTAAGACCATATGCATACGTGTAGTGTGCATATATATACAGTGTGTGCATATGTATATATAGCATATGGGTATATGTACAGAGTATGTGTATAGCACATATGTGTACACACGGCATATGTGTGCATGCACACACACATACACACATGTATTCTGAACCAATGAGAAAGCAGTATAAGTTCTTGACTCATTCAGACATGCACACTTTAGGTATATTTACAGGACACAATGGACAAACTGTCTTACCAGATGAATCAAAGACTTTTAGTTCATGGTCTTTCAAGGACTATATATTGAAAATTGTCTTGATCTGCTCCTGTGCTCTCCGATCATCAGTCATGTATTTGCTGTTTGTTCTTCCCTTTGACTAGCAAGGCCACCAGTCACCAGTACTTTTGATAACTTAGTGAAGTACTAATACATCCTTTAAAATCTCTTAAGATGCAAGGAGATGGACACACTAGTCTTGATTTCCTCTGCCTTGGTTATTTTACATCCCCTCTTTACACTGGTGTTTCCATGTGTTAGCACATCAGAATGAGGAGAGTAGCCCAGGTCAGCTCCTGGAGGGAGATCCAGATGCAGATAGCTGCTAGGCTGTCAGGGCGCTATCAAGTGACCGTCAGTCAAGTGACCATCAGGGAACTGCCCCCATCTCCCATGGAGCAAGGGTCAGCCCTCCTCCCCCTTCCCTCCCCACTGCATCCACGGTAGCTCCCTCACACACACAGCAGGAGGCCTCTCAGTGGTGGGGTCATGATCTGAAAGGATCAGGGTCCGGCCAGCCCAGTGTGCCCAGGCCCAGGAGCTTCCTGCCTCGGCGCTGGAGAGCTCCAGCTCCAGTTTCGCTGTCAATCTACTTCAATGTCCAAGCACAATGCTGGGTTTCTGAGGAGAGGGCTTAACCGTCACTACCTATTTTCAGTCCACAGTGATTACTGTTATTTTCTTGCATTACATCTAATATCTCAGTCTTCCACTCTGCTTCAATTCATAATTACATGTGCCACTTGCTTAAGATAAAGGTACACGATATAGCACCAAGCTCTCCACGGGACTTCCACTTCCTTCACTACCTTCTCCTAGTCTTTATATCACCTGTTTACTTTGCAAAGATTTTGATGGTGGTGCCTACAAAAATGAACATTTCCAGGGAATTTTTCCATCACCCGTGAATGGAAAAGCCTTAAGGAATCAAGACAACAATACACCTTAAGACAGCAGTAAGAACATACACTGAATAAAACAAGGCTCAAAATGGAATTACAGAAAATAATTCTTTTCCTCTGGGAAAGGAAGGAGTGAAGGGGATAGTCACATATCCCTGACTAACCTTAAACTCACTGTGTAGCTGAGGATGACCTTGAACATTTGGCCATCCCCCCATTCACACAGACTCCAGCTCCTGAGTGCTAGACTCACAGGTGTGTGCCAAAACACTTGGTTCACTGGTTGCAGGGTCCTGAAAATAGGGCCTGTGCATGCTAGGCAAACACTACCAGCTGAGCTACATTGTCAGCCCTCACAAGCAAGCATTATTTTTCTTTCTCTGAATTCTTTTCCATGTATCTATGTATTTATTTTAGACGGGGTCTCATGTATTTATTTTAGACGGGGTCTCATTTTTGTAGCCTTGGCTAGCCTGGAAACATACTATGTAAGCCAGGCTGGCCTTGAACTCACAGAGATCAAACTGGCTGTGCCTTCTGAATGCACTGATTAAAGGCATGTGCCATTATACTGGGCAAAAAAAAACTGAGGCAAGCATTCTTAAACACTTGGTTACAGTTTTGAGCAATCTTAATTCACTTCAGTATTTTCAATCATAGCATGTGAACCACTTGGGTCACCTAACATTATGGAGTTTGCAATAATATCCTTAGAGCAGAAAAATACTTAAGGTGTGGACTATAACAATCCAACTAAACACACTCCACGCCCCACTGCTGGCACAATGCTGGCCACCAACCAACTGATCCTAACCAATCAGTTACTAACTGCTGTGGCTGGGCTAAAAGGTTTTAAAGATCATATTCTTAGCAGAGAGCTAGCTGCCTCACCAAGTGCTGTAAACAGGTTAGCCCTACCCACTAAAAAGGGACACTACCTGCCATGTCATTACATGAAACTCTTCAGGACAGTAACAGACTTCCCCCACCACCCTGCATTTTCTTTACCCCTGCCCAGCTTCCATCTCCATGTCTCCAATTTGACTTGGGGAGAGGAAAGAGGCCAGGGAAAAAGACAAAAGGGAGAAAGCACGCAGAGCCCACCCCTGGTGGACACGGTGGGAAGCAGGTTGTTCCCTGCCATCCACTTCCACGGCACACGGTAGTGACCAGCGACTGGTGGGTGTGTCACTCAGCCTCCTCCTCTACACACACACAGCCCCTTGCAACACAGGCAGCAGGAACAGGCAGAAGAATCCTCTAGAGCAGGCAAGTCCCCCTGTGCCGCCATTAATACCCAGGCCAAGACAGCAACCTCAGGACTGTTAAATCTGCAGAAATTCTCATTCTGAATTTTAGTGAACTTCTCCATTCCTTCCTCAGGAACCTAATGAGTACATGTGGAACAATTTCCTTCTCACATCCCAACAATAACTACTTAAAAGCGATTGTGTGTTAAATGAATGTTACAGTTATGAAGAATTCTAACTATTTATATACATGTTAAGCTTATACTTGTAATATGGATCTAGGGCTTAGCACACTGGAGGCCTAGGTTTGATGCACAACACCATAAAAAATATACACGAATAAAATATAACAGTAGAGAATAATACCACAAACACATATCTTAATACATTAAAAATTTGTTCCTTAGGTCAAAAAGATGGTTCAGTGGTTAAAAGCACTGGCTGCTCTTTCAGAATTCCCTGGGTTCAATTCCCAGCACCTACACAGTGGTTCATAACCATCTATAGCTCCAGTCCTAGGGGATCCAATGCGTTCTTCTGGCTTCTGTGGGCACCAGACATGGACATGGTGCATGGACAAACACACAGGCAAACACTCATACACACAAAATAAAAGTACTTTTAAGAAATATCACTCATGTAACTATCTAAATTCTCCATTTGGTCAGACTCTAAAGATGGCCTAGAAATGAGTAAGTATGATGAAGGATCCCTGAAAAGACACAATTACACTGGGGGATGGTGTTCCTGAGCTTGAACCCAGAATGCTAGGCAAGCAGTCCAGCACTGAGCAACATCCTCAGACCACAATTTAATACATACATTCATACATATTTATTGTTGTTGTTTGTTTGGTTTTTGATACAGCATCTCTCTACATAGCCCTGGCTATCCTGGAACTCACTACATAGACTAGGCTGGTCTCAAAATCAGAGATCCCCTGTCTTTACCTCCCTAATGTTGGGATTAAAGGCATGCACCACCACGCCCAGCACAATTCAATATTCTAACTTACATTTTCAAAATGACTCAGTTTTTTATCTTTAAGCATATTAACAAGGGAATTAGAAATTTTAGGATAAATATTAAATGTTCTTACAAAGCAACTGTGACACAAAGGCAGAGGAAGTCCGTTCATGATGCCCCATGAGCAGATTCCATAAGCAAGATGGAGCCTGCTGGAGAACCCACCCTCATTCATCTGTGGCCTGGAATGGGCAGAGGGCAGTGAGCAGGAGCAAGTTCTAGAACTCACACTCGCCAAGTGAAGCCTTTGGGGTCAGGGACAGCATTTCATATGGACATAAGCGACTACCAGAAAATCCCATGCATCGTGTTGCCCTCTGACCACAGGCCCTGGGTCCTGACAGCTGGAACATTACAAGCAGTGCCTGCAGATCCTGGCAGAGCACAGGAGAGTTTCCTGCGAGCACGCCTGCTCCCTGCAAACAATTGAGCAGACAGAAGAATTCCACAAATAGCATAGCAGAAGTCAGATGACTGAATATATTAGCAGCCTTCTTTTGGGTCTATGGTATCTCAACACAGTCATCAGTGCTACATGGAGAACACAACACTCACCAAAAGGCATCACACAGTTAAAGAAACAACACTATCTATTTTGAAGAAATAAGAAAGCAAATATCTAGGTCAACTCCTTATCTTTTCTAAACCTATATCCCTGGAAGTGTTCCCTCAATCCATTTTCTACCTATCCCCTACAAACGAGTTTTCCATCGAGAGAAGAGACAAGAATATGCTTTTACAAAATAGATGGATTGGTGTTGTCTTAACAAAGCTCTGAGTGTGAGCCTTGCAGCCAATAGGAAACCCCAGCTAAGCAGGCCAGAAGCAGAGATGCCTGGGTTCCAATGCACTTCAATTGCTTGACTGTGTGACCTTGGAAGTTACTGGACAGCTGTGTATCCATTTCCTTCCTGAGCAGCAAGAGAGGGATGCTACAAAGTGAACAACTGCTTCCCTGCACCTAAAAAGCGAATGCATCAACACAGGCACCTCACTCCAGAGCCATTTCAGCAAACGTTTAGTAAACTCCATCATTTCACTTCATTACTTTTCCTACTTCTTGACATTTAAAAGACTAGAGGATCTTAAAATTTCGAGACTAGTTGAGGCATAGGCTGGACATGACTTACAGGTCATGACCTCTCTGTCCAAGGTCACAGAGATACCTGCTGGCAGCATCTGCAGAACTTCCACTATTCATATCCATTTCTTCATATTATGGACTTACAACTAGAGAAGAGTCCTATGGACATTTGCTGTAACCTAGGTTCCTACTGGGAAGCCATGTCAGATCCTCCTTAACAGATTGATCCCTCTTGAACTCCACCTCCTGGAACACGAGGATAACAACTTCTATTTATGTGCTTGTGGCCAGAATCAAAAGAAGGAAACACTCATCAAAAAGCCTAGGAGGTGAATGGCACCACCCCTGCTATGCTCTAACTCCAGGCATTGTGGTACCATCAAGGGAATATTTAAAAAACTTGGAGGTGGTATGTGAGCATATGTATTTATGTGTGCATACATATGTGTGCATGTGAAGGCCAGAGCTCAACAATGGGTGTCTTCCACTTTGTTCTCCAATCTCATTTTTTTTTTTAGACAGGGTTTCTCCCTGACCCCAAAGCCCAGTCAGTTAACTAGACTGGCTGGTTAGGATCGGCCCTGTCTCTGCTCCCAAGCACTAAGATTACAGATGTAACGACGCCAGACTTCACATGGGTACTAGAAATCCAAACTCAGGTCTTCAAGCTTGCAGTGTAAACACATTACTGGCTGGGGGATCCCCCAAGCCCCACAACTTTTTTATTTTAAACATAAAACATAAAATTTTTATCAAGAAAAAGATAACACAATCCCAAATCAAAGCAGAATTTGGTAGATAGTATATACTTGAAACTACATATACATACAAAAGAAAAGACTGATATGCAAGTTGAAATCAAGTTGAAATTAAGGCAAATGATTCCTTCTCTACCTCGAAGATGTAGGGAAAGAAAGGAGGAGGAAGGAGACCACCACCCAGTTTCTGGTCCCTCTGCAGGCACTGACTCTGTAACTCACAGCTTTTACTACCAAACACACTGTCAAGGTCAGAACAATGAGGTCTCCATCAAATGGCTCTGTGAATAATGAACGAAACGATGGCCAAAGCAGGACGGAATGCGGAGAAGAGACTACATACAAAACCCAAAGTAAGGTTCTGCTGTACACGGGACCGGAACAGAGAAGAATTTGCTGGCTTGGGGCATAAATTCCACCAGAATTAACAGCTAATTTCAATTTTCCTTCTGTCAACTGCCACCTAGATGAAGGTTTGTAGTACATTTAAGTAGGTGTTAGCAACATCTACCTATTTGTGGCTTCCTCCTGATTACTGACACTATGTCCAAAAGCCTCCAAAGCAACTAAGTGAAGCATTACCATAGGTCCTATGCTCATTTACGTTTGCTAGAAATTTCCAACCAGGGAACCAAATGAACACTGTCCTAAAATAAACCCTATTATATCGCCATAGCCACTGAAGCCAGAAATGTGGTGAATGATCGACATGAACTGGTAAACAGAGAATCTTCACTCTAGGAGCCCAAATTCCTGTGCTCCACATGTAGACCCGCTAACCAGTCTTACTTCTAGTGACGTTCGTTTGTTCACCTTTAAGATGCCCACTCCTTTTTATTATCACTTTTACGACAACTAGGAACAGTATATCGACGTCTAAACCAGCCACAGAAGTCCCACCGTCACCTCTACCCTGAAAGTGGCATCCAGGACCCATGAAGTGCATGTTTTCCTCATGCTGTCTAAATTACGGTCTGTGACACTGAACTGTACTCTGCAGCTTTTCCAGATGGCACTCTTTAAGAGGCTTTAGAGAGTGGTGTGACAATGGTGTCCCTTCTCTCCTTTGCAAATCCTAAGCCCTTCAAGAAGTAGAAAACAAAAAAAGAAATAAGCGCATAAACACTAAGAGCCTCTTTCCATTTAGAAGGGACACGAGAGAAAAGGAGTTTGTGATAGGAAAGGGTGGAAAACTAAATGTTTTCTTTTCCCTTCCATGGCTTTTGTTATTGCTATGTAAACAGGTATCGATTCACTGGGGGGAAAGTCCCTGATTTGCTCTGAGTTCATGATGGCCAATATGTCAAGGTAGTAGCAGTTCCTTACTCCCTCTATTTCTTCACTTAATAATCAATATAGCAGCGTGGCGGCGGCGGCGGCGGCGGCGGCGGCGGCGGCGGCGGCGGCGCACACCTTTAATCCCAGCACTCAGAAGGCTGAGGCAGGCAGATCTCTATGAGTTCAAGGCCAGCCTGGTCTACAGAGCGAGTTCCAGGTCAGCCAGGACTACCCAGAGAAACCCTGCCTTGAAAAAAATATTATTATTATAATTATAATCCTAATGATAATAAATCAATATAGCAGGTCTGGAGAGATGGCTCAGCAGTTAAGAGCACTGGGTGCTCTTCCAGAGGACCAGGATATTGTTCCCAGCATCCACATGCAACTCACAAACATCTTTAACTCCAGTTCCAAGGGATTCCGGCCTCTCTGAGTACCAGGCACACATGTGATGCACAGATATACATGCAGGCAAAACACTCATACACATAAAATAAAAATCAATCTTTAAGAATCAGTGAAGCATATAATAATATAATACCAAACAGAACTAGTAACTAGAAGACAGTAAAAGGCTATCATCTTAAACACTGGTTTTGTCAGACACAACAATGGTCAAGATATCAAAGACACCTGTGCATTTCAGAAAATTAACCTTATATTAAAAAAAATGCTTTAAAGGGCCACTCTCTTCTTTTTCTTTCCAGTGTAAGGGCTGCTTCAAAGAATGCCTTTTGTATCCAACAGGACAAAAACAATTCTTAGAGGCCTAAGCTGTCACATAGCAACTGCTAATATCTGCAACAGCTAAGGCAGAGTCCTTAGCTTCAACATGTAAAATAGAACCCTAAACAGAGATCCTGGGTTCCAGAGACTCAA
>CABHPH010137985.1:0-17850 GCA_902168325.1 Peromyscus nudipes | reverse complement strand
CACACACACACACACACACACACACACACTACACACACATTGGCTCAAACTGTCTCTAAGTTTTAGTGCCAGGGGATCTGATGCCCTCTTCTGGCCTCAGTGGGCAGCAGGCACACATGCAGTAGTACACAGACAGTCAGTAAAAGGAACCAAGCTGGCTAGAGACACAGCTCAGCTGGTGAAGTGCTCACCTAGCGTGCATGAAGCCCTCTAGAAACTAGGTCGTGATGGCTGGCTCATGCTTGTAATTGCAGATTTTGAGAGGTAGAGACAGGAGAATCAGAAGTTCAAGGTTATCATTTGCTATGGAGAAAAATTCCAGAGCAGCCTGAACTATGAGATCCCATTTTAAGCAAAAACAAAATAAAGTAAAAAAATTTAAAAAAGAATTGACTAAGTAAAATAGAAAAGACAAATTGCAAATGGCTAGTAAATATTAGTTAGCCCCACAAGTAGTGAAAGAAAATATCAATAAAATCAAAAATAAGAAAACTAGATGTAGTAATTCACATGTGCAACCCTAGCACTTGGGAGTTCAAGGTTATCTTCAGCAGCAAAACAAGTTCAAGGCCAGTCTGAGCTACATGAGACCCTGTCTTAAAGCAAACAATAACATTAGGATTCGTATCTTTCCTCAGTTATCAAAAGTAAGGTCCATGGGTTCCACGGAAAGGGATCAAAGACATGGGTTGAAATCAAAGAGGATGGCAATTTGGCAAAATATAGACATTTTAAGCCAGCTGTGGGGCACATGCCAGTAGGTAGATGGTAAAGAGAATGAGGCAAGAGAGTCTCTAGTTCAAGGCCAGCCTGGGCTGTATCTTTGCTGGGCATGGTGACCTGGGAGGAGGAAGCAGGAGGATCAGGAGTTCAGGTCATCCTTGGATACATAGTGAATTTAAGGCCAGTCTGGGCTACATGAGATCCCATTCTCAAAAAAAAAAAAATTAAATAAACACAGTAGACCCAACAGATTCACTGTATAAACTAATCTTCAGAGAGTGGTGTGCAGAAATATGAATGCTGCAATGAACACTCAAGGATATTCTGCATACTGTTGCCCCTAACAACTCTACAACAGGCACAGTATCTAACAACAGTAAGTTAGAAAAATAAATATTTGTGTGCCCATGAGATAAAATACTATGTAACCATTAAAAGTAATGGTGGGAGATAAAAGCCCTTTTCTCATGGAGCTTATATTCCACTGCAAAATGTATCAGCCACAACACCAAGCACAGCTCCAGTGAATAAAAAGAAGATGAGTTTGGAAGGGAGTCAGTAAAGACCCAAGCCAATGGATCAGAAGGAAATACCTGGGGCTTTGGAGACGGCTCAGTTGGTAAAGTGCTTGCCGAGTGAGCATGAGGACCCGAGCTCACCACCATCCCCAGAACCGGTGTGAAAGAAGCTGGGTGTGGTGGTGAGTGCCTGTATTTCCAGTCCTAGGGAGGCAAAGATGGGAGGGTCCCTGGGGCTCACTGGCAAGCCAACCCAGCCTGCTCCTGGTGTGTTTCAGACCAACCAGAGGCTGTCTTCAAAAGCAGAGCGAATTACAGCTCCCGAAGAATGTCATTGATCTTATTCTCTGGCCTCCACCTACACATGCCTGTGCACAAGGAACCACAGGTGAGGAGGCCCTGCAGGTGTCAGACAAGGGAGCGAACTGCTCAAAGAGATAAGAATGAAATCCTGGTGCAGATTGAATTCATCAACCTGGATTAGACTTGGGAGTCTACTGACAGGCAGTTTGTTACCAACATATTTAAGCCCAGTGCAATTTGGAAAGAAGTTTCCTGGTGTAATACAATCCTGATGCACAAGGAAGCATAATTACGTTGAAACTCAACTCAGGACATGTGTCATGTCTTCCAAGAGGATGGGCTCTAGAGATAGGCTACCTGGTCTAGCTTAAGGGCCTAAGGGTCTAGCCTGGTCTCGGTCATACAGATAGCATAGAGGTCGTTTGGGTTATTAGTCACCTCTGGTCCTGGTTGTGGATGTGTGGGGGAGCCTGTGGCTATCAGGGTCATTCAGATTACTAGCCACCTCGAGTCCTGGTTGTAGAAGCTTGATATGGCCTGACCGGACATTTCACACAGATCACCAGGCTGTTAATCACTCCCAATTCTCAGCTTTCTGGATGGAAGGACAGATTTTTCATCTTTCCCACAGATCTCCAGAAAAACCAGGAATGTTAGGCACACAGGATTGACTTTCTTTTCTGTGGTTGCAAGGGACCTCTGTGCTGTGCTCCCAACGCACTGGCGTGCACACACAAAGAAGTAAGTGTCTCTGAGCTGGGGGTTGAGGGCAGGTTTTGCGTTCTTTTCAATGCTCTTCTGAGGTCTTCAAACTTTTTATTTTATTTTATTATTTTATTTTTTGTGATACTGGGTGTTAAACTCAGGACCTTGTCTGGGCAAGTCACTCTGCCACCAAACTACATCCCCAGCCAACGAACTATTTTTGTTACGAACATAACTCATATTTATGACCACAAAGAAGAAGGCCAGAAGCTTTAAAAGAATTCAAGTTCAGGGCTTGGGAGATGCTTGAGGAAGGGGGTGGTGGTGCAAAAATACTTCTAGGCCTGATGACCTGAGTTTAATCCTCAGGAGGGAATTGAATCCTACAAGTTGTCCTCTGACTCCCCCCCCCATACGCACAGTGGCACCCTTGAACCCACACTACACCCCTCCACACATCCTAACAGAAATAAATGACTACAATTAAAATAAAAATGTAAAAGAACCTAAGCTGGCCTGGCTCCATGGTAAAGAGCACTTCTCACTCTTGCAGAGGACCTGGGTTTGACTCTCAGAGTCTATGTGTGGTTCACAACCATCTGTAATTTCAGTTCCGGGGGATCCCACACCTTCTGACCTCTGTGGGCACCAGGCAGACATGGTGCCCATACAGACATGCAGGCAAAACACACATGTAAAAATAAAATAAGTAAATCTTAACTTAAAAAAAAAAAAGAAGCCGAGCAGTAGTGGTGCATGCCTTTAATCCCAGCACTCGGGAGGCAGAGCCAGGCGGATCTCTGTGAGTTTGAGGCCAGCCTGGGCTACCAAGTGAATTCCAGGAAAGGCGCAAAGCTGCACAGAGAAACCCTGTCTCGAAAAACAAAAAAAAAAAACAAAAAAAAAAAAAAAAAAAGAAGACAAGCTCAGACCTTCCCCAAATTTGGGAGTTGGTTTGCGTACCACAACATCCGTCATACTCCACTGTTTTTTTTTTTAGGATGGTGGGGGGCACCTGCCATTCTGGGAGTGGAGGTGAGGGGGTGTCTGGGAAGGGACCTGGCGGAGGAGTGGGTGTGGGATCCTGATAACAGAGTGATAGGTGGGAGGAAAGAAAACTCCAGGCAGAGGAACATCTTAGAGATCTCATTTTAACACCTTCCCCCCAGCACTGCCTGATCCCGATCACCCAGTCTTTCCCGTGAGTCACGGTCAGCTCATCCCCAGGCCTGACCCAGGCCTGGAATCCCCGAAACGGCGGGGACAGGACTGTTGATTGGCTTGACTCAGCTCTTCCTAACATGGCCTTCTCTTTTACTTTCTCTTTCCTTTATTTCAGACAAGGTCTCACTATGGTTCTAGCCTTAGGACACAAACCTTCCTTGGCTCCACGAACTCTCCAAATACCTCTTTTCTCTTCCCCATCTGCACTCTGGAAGAGTCATCTGTACTCCCCATCTCTGCTCCTCACTTCGTGTTGCTGACATGCCACTTGTCACTGATGGCCACTGTGCAGCCACATCTAAGCCACTTTTTTTTTTTTTGCTCAGTCAGTGGGAATTGTTTTCCTTTCTTAATTTTGAACTTAACAACATACTCCCAGGCTCTCCACCTAGCCCTCTGGCTGCTCCTTTGTGTTCTCATGTCTTCTCCTCAGAACCTGCCAGAGCCCGCCGGGCCACTATCAGGATGGTCTTCGCAGGCTTGTGTGAGTAAGAACTATCTGTACGCCTGTGAAAGATACAGCGCTATATCCCATCCTGGCCTCTCTCTTGAACTTCCGCCCTACTTCCTCCTGCCCCTTGGTAACTCCCATGGGACACGTAAACAGCTGTTGCAGTGAACTGTGGTCTTGTGGATGTTAGTACTAGCATACTTTTCTAGACTCCATTCCTCTCTTTCCTCTTTGGTAACCAGACATTCTTCTGTGAAAATGGTGAAGCCCATCCTCGTTTGCCATGGTGACAGGTGATATGAATGAATGCAATAAAACTGAACAGAGGTTCATGGATTCTAGTACAGGGTTCGTCGATAGAAGCTTCTACTGGTGGGTGTCATGACTTGAACCAAAGTAACCTTTTCCCCACCGGGAGAAGGGAGGATGAGGATGGATGCGTTCGTGGGGAAGCAGACAGAAACTGGGCTAAGATCCTGCAAGTGGACTTTGCAATTACTAGTGTCAAGATATCTCTCTGATGGCCAGGCCTGTTGTGTTGTGTTTTCTGTTATTCACTGATGTTGACACCCTGATTCATGGGATTGTACAAACAGGACTCATGGGCTCTTGTTGCCCCATCAAACTCTTCTGTGGTCCCCTCATTTAAGCTCGTCAAACATGTCTCTGAAGGCCTTGGATACATCCTTGACTCCTTTAATTAGCACAGCTCTATTCAAAACATGAGTGGGGTTGGGTGGTGGTGGCTCACACCTTTAATTCCAGCACCCAGGAGGCAGAGGCAGGTGGATATCTGAGTTTGAAGCCAGCCTGGTCTACAGAGCAAGTTCTAGGATAGCCAGAGATACACAGAGTGGCCCTGTCTTGAAAAACAAACAAACAAAACAAAAAGCCATAAAACCACCACCAACACCACCAACACAAACCATGAGTGAGGATGAGGAAGGAGATAGGGCTCAGCAGCGAGGAGCACTTGTTGCTCTTCCAGAAGACCTGAGTTCATCTTACAACCACCTGTGACTGCAGTTCCAGGGGATCTGACACCCTCGTCTGGCCTCCATGGGCACCCACATACATGTGGCATACAAGCACACACACACACACACACACACACACACACATACACACACACTCCAAAACAACAGTAAATCTTAAAATAATGCAAGGGAAGACTATCTACTTCTCACCAGGAAACCATCACCAACTCAACCTACCCCTATCTCAGTCCCTGAGGTATCCGCCTGAAGAAGCTCCTCACTGGTAACCCTGCTCTCACTCCTGGCCCACTGCTGGCCACTCTGTCATGGCAGCCAGATCACTCTTTGAAGAACATAAATTAGATCATGTCACTAGCCTGCCTAAAAATACCTGACTGGGAATAGAAGACCAAGTCATGTGACCTCACCTGGTCTCCTGTCTAGGTTCATCCCCTTCCCTGCCTGCCTCCTGGCTATACAAGCCTGTTCCTCCTCAGACTCCCTGACTTCCCACACTGCCTTTGTATATTCCCTCCCCCACTCTTCCTATGTCACTCTGAACTCAAATGTCCCCTTCTGAGGCAGGTCTTGCTGATGACCCGATCTCATAGGACCCATCCAGTCACACACTGCCCTAGTCTATTGTCCTATTTTATTGATAACACAGCCATTGTCTGAAATTCTCATCTGTTCTTGGTAGTCTCTCTCTCTCTCTCCTGCCAGAACTCCCTGATGAGAGACTCCGTCTCATTCACCGTAATATTTCAGGTCCTAACACAGGACCAACTGCAATTTCCATCTACGTCTGTGATCATTATAGAAGCAGAAAATGACTGTGGCTGCTAACATAGGAATCTCTGCCCCCACCGCAATGGGCACAAGTTCTCTGCCAGGCTTCCGGGTAGAGTGAAAGTGTGGAGGCAAGTGAGAGGTTTCTGGGGAGAATCTGTGAGGCTTTGAGAGACCAGGGTTCCAGAGGTTGGTTTACAACGGTACCCAGGGTCTATGGAAAAATGTCAAAGAAAAGGGGCCTGAGAAACTACTGTGCCTGTAGTCATGGGAAGTCCCAACTCACAGAGGCCATGGGGCAAGGGTATGCGTGAAGAGCTCTCAATTCACCCTGAGGTCTTTAGTCACAGATTCCATGTCTTTGGAACTCGGAGCCATATTGACTACCTTGACCACTCTGGGGGCGGATGACGCCATCTGTGAAGGAGTGGTCACTGCTGCCATGACAGGTCTCAGATGAGATCTGAGATGTTGCTGGACTGGGCCACTAAGGCCCAGGCTAGGGAGGGGTTGCTACACATACTTCCTGGCACAACTTCCTTTCTCCTGTCTGATGGGCAAATGTTGCTGGGGCCTTGGCCACAGTTTCCTGTCTCCTTCTGAGAGCACAAGACACAGTGTCAGCAAGGCCCTACCAGCTAATGTTACACCAAGACAGGGGCAGAATCTCCAGAAGACAGAGTGGACATGTGATGATGGCCACACTGCCCTCACCCACCCATTCCATGGTGGGAATCCCATGACTTGGAGGTATACTCAGAGGCAAGTCTGATAATTTGGGGATGGCAACTCTGGGCGGACTCGCTCCCAGCACAGTTCTTTTGAGAGAATCTACAGGTTTTAAGAGTTTTCCACAATTTGCTGATTGTGCTTTTGTCAACTTGACACAAATCTAGACATACCTGGAAATAATTAGGAAAATATCCCCATATGACTGACCTGTAGGCAAGTCTATGGTATTGTCTTGATTAACGATTGATGTTGGAGGACCTAGTTCGCATCGGGCAGTCCTACACTAGGCTTGTGATTGTGAGTGCTGTAAGAAAGCAGGCTAAACAAGCCACAGAACAATGCCCGTAAGCAGCATTCTGCCATGGCCTCTATGTCAGTTCCTACCTTCAGGTTTCTGCCCTGCTTGAGTTCCTGCCCTGACTTCCCTCAGACTATTACCTAGAAGTAGAAGATAAAATAAACTCTTCCCTCCCCAAGTTGCTTTTGATCATATTTATCACAACAGTAGAAACCTAAGACACTGACCAAGGGGTTCATGGATTGTGGCCCGATACCCCTGGCCTGTGACCATTAGCAGAGCTCTCACTGGCCTCAGAAGGAGTACCTGTTACTCATGGCCCCTACCTTCCATCTATGGCTCTCCCTGGGTCCCGGTCTCCTCTCCTCTAGATTGCATCTTCTGCTGACATTTTTTCCTTGACTTCTTTTCCTCCCAGAGTCATGTCATGGGGCTCTCCCCAGAAGCCTCCTTAATCTCACACTGTCATAGAGTACACTTCTCCTCTGTCCTCAGTCCCTGAACATTGAGGTTCTCCAGGAGGCCGCCATGGATCTAACCTAGAGCCGCCCTTACCACCGTATTCAACATCACTCTGTCTCCTCCTCTCTTCGATAAACCTTGTTCCCTTATTTGTCTCTACTTTTTCTAAGGGCATTATCACCTTCTAACACATCACTTAGGCTTTACATTAGGAGTATATGTATTTTTAGTTTTAGTATGTATGTATGTATGTATGTATGTATGTATGTATGGGCACACATGTCACAATAGGTGTGTGGGGTTTGGAAGACAACGCTCAGAAGTCTTTTCTCTCTCTCCACCCTTATGAGGGTCCCTGGGATGGAGACTGAACCCAGGTCATCACACTTGTCATCTAGTGACTGTATCCACCGAGCCATCTTTCTATCCCAGGACCATAATGTTGTAGTATCTCTTTTATGCTGAGTTTTATAATGACGGGAGAGTGGGGACATTTGGCCGATGTGTTCGTTTATGTATCTTAAGTCCTTTGAACTGTCTTTGGAAGTTATTAGGTCTTTGTTTGGTGTTGGGGATTGAGTCCAGGGCCTTGAACACACTAGGCTTTACTGCTGAGCTATAGCCCTGGTGTCATGGACAGCGGTAGACAATCAGTGAGTGTTAGGGGTGCATCCTGCTAGGATGTGCTGCTCCTTGAAGGCCAGGTCCAAAGCTAAGTCATCACTTGGACTCAGCACTTGGTGCAGGATTGAACACAGAGCAGGCATCAATAAAGACCTTGCCTAGCATTTAAGGATCTTGTCATCTATGACTAAGCTTAACTTCTGGCCTCACCAGCAAAATGGCATGGGAAGAGGTTCGGCTGAGAGAGTGGCCAGCTGGGTGGTTTTGCCTTTCTCATTGTGGGTCACTGTTGGCTGCCCAGCTTGCCAATTATGGAGTCACTGAAGGTCTTGAAAAATTAATAAAAGAAATAAAAACTTTTAATTGAGAGCCATCTTATATATGATGATATGCACAGGTATGTACCTGACTCTGAACTTTACACACACACACACACACACACACACACACACACACACACACTTGTAGAAGCAGGACTTCGAATGTTGCCAGTGTCCTAGGAGATTCATATCCCCCCTACTCCCCTAGAAGGCCAAGAGACCAGTAGGTCTGATAGAATACCATGAATCAGCAAGCACCAGAGAGAAGAAACAGGCTCATAGACGACTGCAGCTTCTAAAAACAGTGACTCGGGGCTGGTGAGATGGCTAAGTGGATAAAGGTACTTGTCACCAAGACTGATGACCAGAGTCCAATCCCGGAGACTCACAGGATGGAAGGAAAGAACTGAATTCCTTGAGTTCTTCTGACCACCACACGATGAATCATATCAACTCTAGTACTTCATACCCCCAGAAAAAGTTAAAAAAAAAATAATGTGCTGAGTGGTGGTGGAGCACACCTTTAATTCCAGAACTCAGGAGGCAGAGACAGGGTGTGAGTTCAAGGCCAGCCTGATCTACAGAGCGAGTTCCAGGACAGCCAGAGCTGTTACACAGAGAAACCCTGTCTCAAGAAACCAAAATAAACAAACAAACAAACAAACAAACAAACAAATAAATAAAATAGTGCTTATATTTTAACATTCAGACTAGCATGTTTTAGCTAATTATTCACTAACAATAATGTTTGCAAACAAAATAATATATACAAATACATATAAGTATACAAATAAATAAAATCTATTTGAGAAATGTTTTGGTCTTTAAGCAATAAATAAAAATTCAGATAGATTTATAGCCACAAAAATAGTATATTTTTATAAGTAGCAACCAAGAGATTTTGCAATCATTGGCTTCTGACTAAAGACAATTTAAAAAAATGAATTGGTGGCACTAAACAACTGATCCTAAATGGAGAATTGGAAGTGCAGGGCCGGGGAGACGGCTCAGTGGGTAAAAGCACTGGTTGTGCAAGCCTGGAGACCAGAGTTCGAGTCCTAGAACCCACATGGTAGAAGAGAAAGGCATAATCCTGAGAGCTGTCTTCAGACTTTCACAGTTGTACTGTGGCACTCACACACACACCCACACCCACACACAAACACACACACAGTTTAAAAACAAAACTTGAGATGAAGGAAGAGCCAAGAACATGGGGAGCTAGAGTTGGACAAACAGAAATTTGAAAAACAGAAACAGTCTCCGGTGGACCTAAAACTTTTAACGAGGAGAATATGTCAGGAAAGAGGTGAACGGCACCCAAGAGTTTCTGACTCCTTGTGTTTTCGGAGAGGAAAGTAACAGTTGATTTTAGATATTAATAAGTAAAGAGTATTAACATTCCTAGGGAAACTGTTGAAAGAATAGGAGCAGAGACTAGAACTTCCAAACTAGTAGAGGGGGAAACGACAGTAAAACACCTAACTGAGAGAAAGAATAAAATAAGCAAGTCAAATGGAAGTCACCGTGCAAGGTGATGAATTCAACCAAAATAGAACACCGTGTTACGAAAAACAATTAAAGTCCAGTCAGACAAACTAAAGAGCGAAACTTGGTTACGTACGCTCTGTGAGGCAAGCCTGAAACGCGACAGTTGAAAGTGAAGGAGCAGAGAAGACACACACCATGAGCGACAGCTGAGAGAAGATGACCAGAGCCGTGCAAAATGGAGGACAGACCGGACTTGAAGCAAATAGCCTTTCCAGAACAAGAAAGCTGCTTTTATCACAAAGAATCGATTAACTTAAAAGACAGTAATTTAAGATTTGTGTACATATTTCAAAAGTATGAAGAAGATGGGCAGAAATACAAAGATAAGAAAAATACACAGTCCCAGTGTAAGATTTTCCACACATTATTCTGACTGGACAAACAAGCAGACTGAAAATTCAGTAAGGCTGTCGATCAGTTACTTCTCTGCGACTGTGATAAAATGGCCTCACCGAAAGCAACGTAAGGGAGAACAGCATTTCTTTTGGCTTAGGGTTCCAGAAGGACAGGGTCCATAACAGTAGAGAAGGCATGGTAACAGGCCAGGACACATGGCGGCAGAATGAGGAAGCTGGATGATCACATTTTTATCCACATTCAAGAAGCAAAGAGGGATGGAGTGGAACTATAAAATCTCAAAGCCCTCCCCTAGGGACAAACTTCCTCCAGCAAGGCTCCACCTTCTAAAGGTTTCATTATCTCCCCAAACTGTGCCACCAACTGGGGACCAAGAGTTCAAACACATTTCTTTCTTACTTCTTCTTTTTTTTTTTTTTTTAAGAGACAGGGTTTCTCTGTGAAACAGTCTTGGCTGTCCTGGAACTCACTCTGTAGACCAGGCTGGCCTCGAACTTACATTGATCTGCCTGCCTCTACCTCCTGAGTGCTGGGACTAAAGGTGTGCCACCACTGCCTGGCTCAAACACATTTCCTATTCAAAACACCACAGATACTGTGATCCTTAATCTTGTCAATTCGATGAGATCTAGAATGACCCAGGAGACAGGCCTGGGTCATGTCTATAGGGGACTGTCTAGATTAATTGAGGTGAGAAGACCCACCCACTGTGGGTGTCACTATTCCCTGGGCTACAGTCTTGGACTGTATAAAAAGGAGAAAGTGAAATGTGCACAGGCATTTGTCGCTCTGTTTCTAGACTGTGGAGTCAATGCGACCAAATGCCTGAAGCTTCTGCTGCCCGGACTTCTCTACCATGGGGACTGTACTCTTGAACTGTGAGCCAAAATAAGACCTTTCCTCCTTGAGTCAATTTTTGTCAAGGTATTTTATCACAACTAGAAAAGTAGTTACAATATAAACAAAGGTGTGAATAAAGTTTGAATAACACACCAAGATCACCTGGTCAACGAATGTGTATAAAATGCTGCATCCAGTAACAAAAGATTGTAGGCTTTATAAATATACATAGGGCATTTATAAAAATTGACCATATACCAGACAATGCAACCTTAGAAAACTTGAAAGCAAGGCATTATCTATCCTTCTTCAATATGGTAGCTATTAGGTATACACCAGACACTTGGAATACAGGTCGTCCGTCCTATGATGGTGGTGCATGTGGAATATATACATTGCATTTTGAAGGCTTTGTCCAAGGAAGGGGGATGTAAATAGATGTGTAAATACACAACACACATATTTTAGATGTTACATTAAACTGAATAGATTATAAAATTAATTTCTTCCTGCTCCTTCTTACTTTTTTAAAAACTAAGCGTGTGTGTATGCATGCACACACATCCACACCCACACCCACACCCACACCCACACCCACACACACCAGTGCATGTGTGGAGGTCAGTGGACAATATTCAGGAGGGTAGTCTATACTCTCCTTTCATCATGTGGTTTCCGGGAGTTGAACTTGGGTCCTCAGGCTTGTTTCCAAGCATTCTTATTTGCTGAGCTATCTCATTGACCCCATTCTTTTTAATTTTAAAAAACAGAGTTTTTAATTTTAAAAATAAATTTAAAATGACACATGGGTTTACATTGTGTTTTCCATTGAATAGCATTGACATGGGGCATATTCTTTGATCATAACGCAATTAAGTAGGACTCAGTATTGAAACACACAACTCAAAACAAGAAAACTAAGAACATCCAAATACTATTATTGAGAAACATACTTCAAAAATTTGTCTGACATCAAAGAAGAAATAAAAATGAAGCTCAGAAAATATTAGAATTGAATAATAGTATACAACATATAATGTCACATTTTGTGGGATGCTACTGCATAGAACACCATTCAGAGCAAGGGCTACAAACTCCAGATCGCATGTCTAGTTTGTAAATAAAGTTTTACTAAGACATGTTCTGTCTTATTTCTCAAGACAAGCTCTCACTCTAGCCCAGGTGGCCCTTTAATTCTCTACGTAGCTCAGACAGGTCTTGAACTTGCTATGATCTTCTTGCTTCAGCCACCCAAGCATTGAGATTACAAGCATAAGTCACCATTCCTGGAAAGACACACGCATTTTTACCGATTTGTTGCCTGCCACTGCTTATGTTCTGCTCTGACAGGACTGTGTACTATAGCCGTGGGAGGCCTGACAAGCCAGATATATTCACAGCTGCCCTTTACAGAACAAAGTTGACTCGATACCATATATATGGTATGATAGATGTCTATATGCACACATGTATAGAGATACGAAAAATAATAAAGGATGGAAGTTAAAACATTAAGGATCCATGTTAAGAACAACAAAACAAACCCAAAGAAAATAGTAAATAAGAGAAGGCAATGAGGGAAATGTCGTGTAATAGAGGAATGACAAAGCTCAATGTTTTGTCTGAAGAAACGAAAACAATGACCACGTCTCCAGCGGAGAAACAGAACTAATGGGGCATTCGAGCATTACCACACGAGCGACACAGATTAAACAGAGAAGCTCGTGTTTTCTTTCCCTCTTGGTTTTGGTCTTTCAAGACAGGGTTTCTCTGTGTAACAGCCCTGGCTGTCCAAGAACTCATTCTGTAGACCAAGCTGGTCTCGAACTCACAGAGATCTGCCCGCCTCTGCCTCCAGAGTTCTAGGATTAAAGGCATGCACCACCACCACCTGGCAAAGCTCACATTTAAAATTTTTATTACATTCATTCATTTGTATGTGCAATATGTGTGTGTGTGTGTGTGTGCGCACAAGTGCACACATGCACGTGCACACACATGCATGGGTGTGCCATGGCACATATGTGGTGATCAGAAGGCATTATGGGAACTAGTTCTTTCTTTTTACCATGTGTACCCTGGGGATAAAACTCAGTTCATCAGGCTTGGTAGCAAGTGTCTTTTTCCACTGAGCCATTTCTCTGGCCTGAGAAGCTCCTATTTCAAAAGCCATATACTAGCAAAATTGAGAAACGGGATGTCAAAGTAACAGAAAAGTACAACCTCAAATTGGTATAAGAAGAAATGAAAATAGAGGAATAATTGTATAACCTATATAAACATTGTATCCAGTAAGAGTGCTCTCACCCCCAGACGACTCCAGCGCCGCATGCTATCAAATACATCAGAAAGATATGGTTCCTGTTCAGATAGACTCTTCTGGAAACTACAGCATGAGGAAATGAAACTGTGACACCAAAACTGGGAAGAGAGAACAGAACACTACAACCCGAGAGACCGGAGACTCTACTGTCCCACCCAAGGCACTTCTGGAATGGAAGAGCTATGACTGAAGAACGGTTCAAGGCAGGTGATGCTGCACTGCCCTGCACAGCTCCCTCACTCAGCAAACTATTCTTCCTTGTATGAATGAACGAATGGATGGATGGATGGATGGATGGATGGATGAACAGATGGATGAACAGATGGATGATACCAGGATAACATGTGTAAACTGAAGTTTCCCCAGGCAAACCAAGACATACAGCTCCCCAAACCTCACATGTGAACGTTAAGTCCAAACACAACCTAAAAAATAAGATATAAAAACATAAAAATGGTCACAGTGGATTTATCTGGACTATGGATTATTTGAATAATTAGGAATAATTAGATTTGTGTGATCCATTACATTAGAAGATAAAAGAAGAAAATATCTGTGATGGTCTCACTATATGTGGAACAATCAACATGTGTTCACCCTAAAAATTCTTAGCAAACTTGGGAATCAAGGGGAACTTCCTTAATCTGATAAAACGTATCTGCCATCTCCTGAGAGGAAACATCATGCTTAATGGTAAAATGACGAGATGTTTTACTCTGAAGTCTGTAATGAGACAAGGATTCCTGAATGCAAGACTTCATGCAGCAAAATGCAGGGTCCTGACCTGTGCATCGAGGAAAGACAAAGAAGTAAGATGTATGAAAACAGGAGAAGTCGACAGAAATTGTCATAGATGGATGATCTATGTATGTTGTTTTTAGTAATATTCCTAAATGCCAAGATCTAAATCTGATGAACGTTGTATAAGCCTTGTGCTGAAAAGAAAAAAAAAACTTTACTGAGAGATTTTTTTTTTTCAGAGCTGAGGACCGAACCCAGGGCCTTGCGCTTGCTAGGCAAGCGCTCTACCACTGAGCTAAATCCCCAACCCTGGTATATTTTAATATCTATTTGTTTTTATCTTAGGTGTATAGCTGCTTTGCCTGCTTATATGTTTGTACACTATGTGCACACCACAGAGGCCAGAAGAAGGTGTCAGATTTCCTAGAACTGGAGTTACAGGTGGTTGCGAGCCGCCATGTGAGTGCTGGGAATCAAATGCAGGTCCTCTGCAAGAAAAAATATGCTTAATTACTGAGCCAGCTCTCCAGTTCCAATTGAGAGATATTAAAGAAATAAGAACAGATATGTAGCTGGAAGTTTCTTCAGTCCTTCCTGGCCCTGTGGTCGAGACGAATATCTCCCATCTGCGTCCTGCAGCCACTTGGTCCCAAGTAAACACACAGAGACTTATATCATTTACAAGCTGTATGGCCTATGGGTCAGGCTTCTTGCTGGCTAGCTCCTATAACTTGACTCAACCCACTTCTATTAATCTGTATGTTGCCATGTGGCTGTGATATTACTGGTCTGCTGCCATCTTGTTGCTCCTTGGGCGGTGGGCTGGTGCCTCCCTGCTCCACCTTACCTCGTTCATCTCATCTTTAGTTCGGATGTACCGCCTAACCTTATCCTGCCCTGCCATAGGCCAATGCAGCTTTATTTATCAACCGATCAGAGCAACACATATCCACAGAGTACAGAAAGACATCCCTTTCTGTACTTTCTTTCTAAAAAGATAGGCCATTTTCTTTCTTTTTAGTTTTTTAATTGCAGTTATCTAGTGTATGTGTTCACACATGTGTGCACAGGTGCACACATGCACATGTGTGAGCACCCCCACCCCCACACACACATGTGCATGCACAAATGTGCCTGCCACTATGTACTAGTGGTGGTCAGACAATTATTTGTGTGATTCAACTCCCTTCTTCCACCATGTGGGTGCCTGGGGTTGAATTTTGGCCATCAGGCTTGGTGGTGAGCACTTTCACCCATGGAGGAGCTCATCTGGGCAGACAGTTCAGTGGGTGAAGTGTTCGCTGAACATGGATGAGGGCCTGAGTTTGGAGACTCTGCAATGCATGTAAGAAAGAAAAAGAAAAAGAAAAGAAAGACAGCTGTGGAGTCACAAACCCATCACCCCAGAGCTGGCGGGGGAGAGGTGCAGAGGTGGGCCGAATTTTGCAGCTGTTGGTCAGCCAGTCTAGACAGCCAGTGAGCTCTGGCGTCAATGAGAGACCTTGTCTCAAAAGATAAGAATGAGAGTGATAGAGAAGGGTGCCTGACTTTGACCCCTGGTCTCCGCATGCATGGGGTGTGCGCGTGCGCACGCACATGTGCACACACACACATACACAAAGAAAGAAAACCTTGAAGGAAAAAAGACAAAAATGGGATAATTTTCTCTACCGTACACCAAGATGTGTTATAAAGACATCTGTGATGCTGTAATGTTAGTTCAAGGAGGGATGCCTGGAACAGTGTTAACAGACGAGAGAGCAAAGAAAGACCCACACCCACGGCCGTGAGCCTTTGAAATATGACAGAGGCAGAGAGGCAAATCAGCAGAGAAAAGGCGGCCTTTGAGGCAGTAAAGGTGGAACAAATGAGCATTACTTCGGAAACAATTCAATCAAAGCCTGGTTCACACAGCCCCGAGTGATTAAAGGTGTCACTATGAAAGGCAAACCACAGAGCTTTCAGATAGTTCAGAAGAAAAAGGCCTTAGGACTCTGAGGTTCAGATGGAACTCCTACACAAGATACAGGGCCCATAAGGTTTGAACTACCTTAAAATTCAAAACTTTGGTTCCTTAAAAGATGCACGGAGTGAAAAGACTTTGAGCTGAGTGTGGGGCGGGGGTGAAGACGCTGGCGACGGAGATAATTCACAGTTTTAGCATCCAGAGTGCTTAGAGTAATCCAAGAAAGGAGATGACAGACGAGTTCCTAGCAAGCCAGCCAAACCCCTGAGCACCATGGAAGTTCAACTGGTCGGTCAGTGTGTGAAGGGGCTGGGGAGATGGCCTAGTTTGATTTTCTGAGGCTGCGATAAAACAACTAGGGGAAGACAGGGCTTGTAGATCACAGTCCATGATGAGGGAAGCCAGAGCAGGAGCTGGAGGCAGGAACTGAAGCGGAGACCACGGAGGAATGCTGCTTACCAGCTGACTCCCCGTGGTTTGCTCTCCTTGTTTTTTTGTACAATTCAGGACCACCTGCCCAGGTGTGGCACTGCCCACAGTAGACTGGGCACCCTCCCTCAACCATTAATCTAGAATGATCCACAGCCATGCAACTGGTCAATATGATGGAGGTAACTCCTCAACTGAGGTTCCCTCATCCCAGGTTTGTGGGGATGTTTGTGGCAAGTTGACAAAACCAGATGGTTTAGCTCCTAGGAGCAACTGGAGTTTGGTTCCCAGCCTATGCCAGGCTCTCATAACCATCTGTAAGTCCAG
Source organism: Peromyscus nudipes (assembly GCA_902168325.1). Classification (NCBI taxonomy): domain Eukaryota; kingdom Metazoa; phylum Chordata; class Mammalia; order Rodentia; family Cricetidae; genus Peromyscus; species Peromyscus nudipes. The sequence continues at coordinate 1,190 of CABHPH010137985.1, read as the reverse complement.
CTCCAGGGGACCTGACACTCCTTTCTGTTCTCCTCAGGCACCTATACTCATGCACACATACTCATTTACAGACATACAGGATAAACAGCTTTTAAAAAAAATTTAAGGCCTGGTGGGTGGTGGCGCACACCTTTAATCCCAGCACTCAGGAGGCAGAGCCAGGTGGACCACTGTAAGTTCAAGGCCAGCCTGGTCTACAGAGCGAGACCCAGGACAGGCACCAAAACTACACGGAGAAACCCTGTCTCAAAAAACCAAAAAAAAAAAACAAAAAAAAAAAAAAAACTTTAAAAAGAAAAACAAAAATCTTGGAAAAGGCTCTCAACATTGTTGATAATCAGCACAAAACAAATGCAGGCCATCATGAGATATCATTTATGACCAGTACAAATAAAAGTAATTTGATAACTTCAGACAGTTTTACACACTGACAAAGGATGTTAGGCAAGAGGGATTCTTAAATACCACTAAGCAGAGTATAAATTATACAAGTTGGCGAGACTGTTTAACATCATGCAGTAAAACTGAACGTATTATGTGACATATAAAGTCAAATAATATATGACACATAATATAACATATTATAATATGTAATAAACAAAGGTTTTGCCTTCCAGTCTTAGAGGTGAGGGACCCTAAGGTCAAGGTATTGGCAGAGCTGCATTCCTTTAGGAAGAATCTTACACACAGAGAGAGGACAGCAAGGGTAGGGGGCTGGCACAGGGGTGGACAGGCAATGCACTCCGGGCAGGTGAGAGGCCAGAGGTGATGCAGAAGAGGGAGTGCCAGCTGAGACTCAAGACACGGAGGTGCTTGTCAGACTAGAAAGCAGCTGAGGGTCCCCAGGCTGAGGAAAGGCCAGGGATCAGGGCAGAGGCCACCTTGAGATGGGTGTCCAGAGGCCCCTGTCTCCAGGGAGAGAGATTTGAGTAGTGGGAAATCTTAGGAAGATTCTCAGGTTCTGCTTAGGAAACACCTGGGCTAGAGATATGTGTGTACTCATGTGTACATGTGTGTATAGCTCAGTGACAAGAAGCACACTCACATGGTGCAGTCACCACCCCCCCCCTCCGCTTTTCCTCCGTCCCAAACTGAAACTCTGTCCCTGTGACACACCGGTGCCCATGGGTGCTTCCTCCTCGCCCCTAGTAACCACCCTCCTAATTTCTACTGCTGTGAATTCAGTATAG
>CABHPH010137984.1:0-20896 GCA_902168325.1 Peromyscus nudipes | reverse complement strand
AATAAATAAATAAATAAATAAATAAATAAATAAATAAAAAAGAATATCAAGTCTTGGCACCATCCCATATAATCGTATTTGTGGGAATTGATTTGTGAACCATCAACAACTATTTAGTTTCCTCTCTGTCATAGTTAGGGTTTCCATTGCTGTGCAGAGACTCCATGACTACAGAAACTCTTATAAAGGAAAACATTTAATTGAGGCTGGCTTACAGCTTCAGAGGTTTAGTCCATTACAGTCATGGTAAGAAGCATGGTGGTACGGTGGCATGCAAGCAGACAAGGTGCTGGAGAAGGATCTGAGAATTCTACATTTGGATCCACAGGCAGCAGGAAGAGACTGTGAGCCATTAGGCCTGGCTTAGGTTTCTGAGATCACGAAGCCTGCCCCCCCTCCGCCCAGTTACACAACACATTTCCTCCCAACAATGCCATACCTACTTCAATAAGGCCATACCTACTAATAGTGCCCTTCCCCATGGGCCTATGGTGGCCACTTAAACCACCACACTTTCCATGCCAGAGTAAGTCCATACATCAGAGTGGTACTTCAAAACAGGACTTCATGGGAAAACCAGGTACCCACAAGTAGAAAAAGGACACCATATCCCATCTCTCACCCAGTACCAAAGTCAACTCTGATTGAATCAAAACCTTAAAGTAAAACCTTAAACTCTAGAACTGTTGCATAAAAATGTGAAAAGACACATCCAAGACATTAGTACAGGCACCAACTTTCTGAAAAGGGGGCTTCCATCACCCAGGAAACAATGCCAATAATGCCAATGGGGCCTCATGAAATTAAAAAGCTTCTGTAGAGAAAATGAAATGGCAGAGTGAAGAGGCAGCCTGCAAAGTGGCAGAAAATCTTTGCCACCTACATATCTAACAGAGTATTAACCTTTAGACGGTAGAACTAATAAAGTAGTGAGAGGAAATCAGCCAACCCAATTAGTAAACGGGCTGACGAACAGGCAGTTCTCAAAAGATGGAGTGTGAGTGGTCAATAAGTGTGCCAAAATGTTCAACACCAGTAGACAGCACAGAAGAGCAGATTAAAAGGCTTGGAGATGGGCTGGGCGGTGGTGGCGCACGGCTTTAATCCCAGCACTCGGGAGGCAGAGGCAGGTGGATCTCTGTGAGTTCGAGGCCAGCCTGGTCTCCCAAGAGAGTTCCAGGACAGGCTCCAAAGCTACACAGAGAAACCCTGTCTCGAAAAACCAAAAAAAAAAAAAAAAAAAGGCTTGGAGATGCAATCTCAACCTGATGAGAATGGCAGTCACTGAGAAAACAAAGGCCAACAAGAACTGGAACAGAAGGGAACCGTTGTACCCTGAACACTATGGACATCAGTACTGAGGCTCTTCAAAAAAAAAAGAGAGAGAGAGAGAGAGAGATCTTCCACATGACCTGGGATAAGCACATCTAGTATTCCCTCAAAGATCTCTGTCAACATATCATAGAGGCACTTGCACACCAATGCTTATTGCAGCGCTATTCACAACAGCTAAGTTATGAAAGCAACCTTGTTGTCCGTCAACAGAGGAATGGGTGAAGAAAATGTGGGGTGGAATTTTATTCAGCCATTAGGAAGAATGAAGTTCTGTCACTTGCGGGGAAATGGACACAACTGGAAATAATCACATTAAATCAGTTAAGTCAGTCTCAGACTGCAGATATACTGCAGATCCCAGATTTTTATATAGGTCTATAAAAAGATGGGTGTATGTACGACACAAAAGTAGAAGCAATGCTGCGTGGTGATGCATTGTGTACCCTAATAAAATGTGCCTGAAGATCAGAGAACAGAACAAGCCACTAGATTAAACATAGATGCCAGGCAGTGGTAGCACACGCCTTTAATCCTAGCACTGGGAAGGCAAAGATCCCTCTGGATCTCTGTGAGTTCAAAGCCACCCTGGAACTACATGAAACTGACTCAGTCTAGAAGAGAAACAGAGCCAGGCAGTGGTGGCACACACCTTTAATCCCAATACTTGGGAGTCACATGCCTTTAATCCCAGCATTTGAGATCTCACACCTTTAATCCCAGTATTTGGTAAGCACACAGGCCAGTAAACCTAGCACTAGGAAGGAAGTGATGGCTGGGTGGAGAAAGGTATATAAGGCGTGAGGAGACAGGAACTAAAGTCTTTTCGGCTAAGGCTGAGTTCTAGAGGTGGCAATGACTTTTTCCTTTGTCCCTCTGATCTTTCAGCATTTTCCCCAATATCTGGCCCCGAGTTTTTTATTAAAAGACCTATTAGTTTTCACTCAACAATGCTGTCTAGGGGGATGAAGGGAACAAATTCAGGGCAGAAAGAAAATTAGAGGAGAGTGAAGGGATCTTGGGGGTATGCTCAAAGTACATTATGTACTTATATGAAATGTCTTTATAAAATCCTACATACAGTGACTCCAAAAAAAAAAAAGAATTGTCACTGTAATCGAGGGGAAAAAAATAAGGCTTTAAAATCTAAAAGACTTTGGCATGCTTTCAACTCAACCCAGTTCAACAAGAATAACTGTTCAACTGTCCTCTCTTCTGTGCTCGTTGTTGTAGCAAAATATACTGTGTTAAGTACTCCTCAAGTGTTAAAAACTGAGAAACAGGGAGAAATTCTTTCAAATTCAAATATGGGCTTCCTGAAGCAGCAACTCAGTTGACAAGTATAACAAGCATAAAGAATCCCAGGGCTGGGTTGCAGATGAGAGGCAGAGTACTTGCTTAGTAAGCGCAAGGTCCTGATGTCAACCCCCAGTACCACGTGGTTAAAAAAGGGAAAAAAGAACAAGTAAGTTAGGAAGATTTACAGCTGCTACCGAACAAATTATTAATTTAGTTATAAAACTCAATGTGTCAAAGATTATTCTTGGAGAACAGGCTCATTGTGCACATAGTAGTTATTCCACTTATTTAGTTTAATCTGAATAATTGGTAAATACATTTATGCAAAGTATTAACTCCACTCATGAAAAAGAAGGGAAAAAAGCCAATGGTAGAAATGAAAATAAAGCAGGATAATTTTCTCCTCATAAGGAATAAATAAATAGATAGATGCTCACTCTTAAAGACAGAAGATAGGTATTACTAACATGTGTTTATCCTAAAGTAATCAACATAGGTTAAAATTGTATGTGTTTTCTAAAACACTGGAAAGAAAAGGGTCAATAAAAGCTCCACAAAAGATTACTGTAAGAAGTAGGTGTCCTGTCTAGTCTTACATTAACTTGATAGGGGCTAAAGTCATCTGAGAGAAGGGAACCTCTATTAAGAAAAGAGACGAGGCTGTCATAAGCCTATAGGACATTTTCTCAATTAGTGATTGGTGGGGGAGGTCCCAGCCCATTGAGGATGGTGCCATCCTCTAAGTTAGTGGTCCTTGGTTCTATAGGAAAGCAGACTGAACAAGCCATAAAGGGCAAGCCAGGAAGCCGCTTTACCCCACGGCCTCTGCATCAGCTCCTACCTCCAGGTTCCTGCCTAGTTTGAGTGCCTATGTTGGCTTCCCTGCAGGGAACTCAGGACATGTGAGCCAAATAAACCCTTTTCTTCCCCAACTTGCTTTTGGTCATGGTGTTTCATCATAGAAATAGTAACCCTAAGACAGTATGGAGAACAAAAGAAATATCAAAAGGCTGGAAAGATGGCTCGGTGATTAAGACGCTTGCAGCTCTTGCAGAGGCCCAAGTTAGGTTCCCAGCACCCATGAAAGGCAGATCACAACCACCTATAACTTCAGCTTCAGGGGATCTGAGGTCCTCCCTTGAACCCTGAGGGCACCTTTACCCATGTAATGTACAAACACATGGATGATTTTTTATATAAATTTAAAGAAAATATTAATGAAGCAAAAATGGAAGGGGCAAAAGTCATTAAATGGGGTGCAGCTATTGCCACAATAAGTATGAATATCTTAAGCTCCTAATTAGAAAGATAACATTTCTGTAAAATTGAAACAAATAATGAAATTCAATCTTGCTGTGTATAGCTCGCTTAGAGTAAACAAAATTAGACTCAGACCCAGCAGGATACATGAATGTGTGTGTGTGTGTGTGTGTGTGTGTGTGTGTGTGTGTGTGTGTAAAACAATAATAATTAAGGAAAAGGAGGCTATCGACTTGAGAGTAGGTGGGGATATTGGAAGGGTTTGGGAGAAGGCGGATGGAAGGGACTAGAGGAAGGAAAGGGAGGGCAAAGCAATGTCATTTTATTTCGATTAAAGACGTTAAACACACACGCTTTAAAAAATAAAAAAAGATGAGTGAAAGTAGCAAACAAAATTTTAAAAGAACAGCAATATTACTACACTGAAAAATCCTAAGCAAATCATGTTTCATAATGATGAAATTAAATCAGTGACAGATGCATATAAATTAGGAAACATCCTGCTTCACATAATTTCCATGAACTGTATGAAACCAGTCTACCAGAAGGAAAAGCTCTCGCAGCCACAGTCACAGGAAAGAGTTTAATTTCTGTCTCCTGCACTTGAAAGATCAAGTTAATCAAATTTATATCTTACAGATTCTTCTGTAATAAACCACTTTAATAGCTACAACACTTGAAGAGCTCTGCAGTTCAAACACACAATCTATATCTTTTTTGTTTATTTGTTTTCGAGACAGGGATTCTCTGTGTAGCTTTGGCGCCTTTCCTGGAACTCACTTTGTAGCCCAGACTGGCCTCGAACTCACAGAGATCCACCTGCCTCTGCCTCTGAAGTGCTGGGATCAAAGGTGTGCGCCACCACTGCCTGGCCACAATCTATATCTTGTCAAGTGTTTCTAGCATGTTCACAGAAGTTCATTTTCAGGCTGGGGAGGTAGCTCAGCAGCTAAGTGTGTACCGCTCCTGCAAAGGACCCAAATTCAGTTGTTTGCCACTCCAACTCCAGGGAATCCAACACTCCGGACTTCAAGGGAACCTACAGTCATACCCCCACACAGATATATAATTAAAATGTTCTTAATTAGCTTTACTTCAGAGCACAAAACTCAGTAATTGCAAAGCATAGAGCTAGTGCATCTTATATTCTTTTATGATAATCTTAAAAGCATCTTTTCACACCAAAGTTGGAAACTGTACCTTATCCAAAGAAATTTAAGCACTTAGGAATTCCAAAGTATCTTTTGGAGTCTCACTGACATTACATGGGAAATGATGGTCCCTAGTATGAGACGAACTTCTGCAGAATCCACTCATGGCCACCTGAATGTGGGCTATGGTGAGACTGCTGGGTACTGTCCCTGGGGAGGAGGGGGGATGCCCCTCCTCACACCCACCCCATATGATGTTCCTGCTATTGCCTCCCTGCCCACCCAGGTGTGAGCCCCACAGTGGGAGACCAAACACGCTGCATCCTCAATCTCTGAGGAAGCTGACCTTGACATCTGCTCCTTCACCCAGGCCACAGCCATCTCACTTAGTAAGCTTGATTTTTTTTTAATTTATTCATTCAAAACTCTGCCCAGGCCCCAACTTCACAGTAATCTTTTTATTTCCTGTCTTTTTGTGTTCCATTTCCTAAAGCTGAAGGTTTTAAATGTCCAAGCTGTGGACAGGCTGAACCCAGTAAGGACAGAATAAAAATACATTTCCAGTACCATTTAACTAAGATGGCAATATAAAAATGTAACTTTTATTATTCAATGTGAATACAGTCTCGGTTTCAAAAGAAAAGCAACTGGGTTCAGTGTATCACAAAACATACGAAAGCTAGGTCAATCTCAACAGGTTACGTGTAGATGTGTGCACTTATATGTATATATACATGTACAGATGTGTATTCAAATGACGGTAATAATTAAAGAAGACATTGTGAATTTGGGAGGGGGAGGGAGGGTTTGGAGGGAGAGAGGGAGGAACAGGAGTGATGTAGATGCAATCCTCGTGTACGAAGTTCTCAAAAAATTAAAATTATTTCTTGCAAAATACGGATATTAACTTATTTATAATTGTAAATATATGCGGTAATACAGAATTTGGAAAATACATTAATAAACATAATCCAGATCCTGTAAAATGTGCTCCAGGCTGATCATGGGTTATTTATTATTTATTGAAGTTGAGCATAGGCTTCATACACAGTTTCTTTTAAGTTTCTGTGATAAAATTATTTTTAAATTACTCTTCCCATCAAGATAGGGCAGCATACACTCAATCCCACTAAAGCAAGCTTCCACATTAGGAAATCCACTTCAAAATCTCCTTCTATCACTAGAGAAGAAACAATAACGGATACTATCAAAGAGATACTCCTGAAAAAAATATCCTAGTGATCTCAGAAAAATGTATTTTGTTAAAGCATATTTCAATCTAGCCGCTAGCATGGTATTCACAAATGAAGGCACACACTTAGGATTTATTAGGTATTGTTTTTCCATTTGGGTATTTTTATAAGTGTAGATGTCATTTTTTTCCGGCTAAATCCATAAGGAGTATACTATTACTACCATCCTCACTTTATATGTGATGGAACCAAGAACAGAGAGGTTAAGCCGCTGGTCCAAGTTCACAGAGCTCATCAGGGACAGGGCTGGGATGAAGATGCAGATGCTTCCCCTCCAGAACCTGTCCCTCAGTCTCTGTGCCTTGGAGCCTCTCCCATTGGCTTTACCTCGGGGAAACTGCACATGTCACTCGCCTCAGGACCACACCTACTCTACCCCTGTGATTTCACAGCTATCCAGGGTTATTCTGAAAGCTCTGGCGATGAAGAAAAACACGACAAAAGAGAATCACAAAGAAAAACAAATATGCTGAGAAAGAAAATGTATATTTTTCCCATTATCTTAACAATGAAACTATTTCCTCTGGGAAATTCAGGATAATCAGTTGGAAAATCATTGGAATGAATTTGCCAATATAAAATAACTAGGACGAAGAAGAAAGTTGTCCTGTGTTTCAGAGATTTTCAGTTAGAGAGCATAATAAAAAATAGATTCCCTTAGGGATGGCAAGAAAAATATCTGGAATGCCTGGAAACCAGGAGAACAGTAAACAGTAAAATCCTAGTGTAGGTGAAGGAAAACATACATTTTGGGTACATAAAATAAAGTAAGACTATAAAAAATAAATCATACCCCGTGTCCCCGGAGGCAAACTTTCTATTACAAAGATCTTGGTTCCCAGAATTAATTTGTAAAGATCATACATTACTATTACAACCCCAATACAGTGAGCTGGCTGGTGTCCATATCCTAGACCTACACAATTGCAGCTCAGCCCTTCCAGGAGAGGGACTTTGAGAGAGGGGCTTTGGAAGGCATTGGGTTGGATGAGGTCGTGGGGGGTGGGTCCCACAGGACTGTGGCTTATTAAAAAAATGTTCCCCTGATAATCTTTCCTTCTCTCAACACCCCTGCCCTGCCCCTCCCATGGTGAGGTAGCAGGAGGAGGCCCTGAAGGAACATCCCTGACTATGTTGGCTCCTTGACCCAAGACTTCCAATGTCCAGAGCTCCAAGGAAATCAGTTTCTGTTGTTTACGCCACCCTGCCTGTGGGGTTCTGCCATGATACCCTTAACTCACTCATATGACCGTGAAGATCTTTGCTAAGTATTTAGTAAAATTGTTCTTAAAATCATCTAAAGGACTGAAGGGTTAAGAAATCCATTCTAAGGGGGGAAAATCACTATTTGTCATGTTTCATGGTAATAATTTATTCAGACAAGACTCATCAGTGGATTCTCAAATTAGGAGGTGAGGATTTGATGCGTAAGGGGATGTTCATACACTTTCAAAGGATGTCCCCACATGGTACTTATTCATCACAGAAAGATAAGGATAACTTCATAGTGGGATGCCTGGCAGAGCTCACCTTTATTCAGATATGCCAATTAGCATTACTAGCTGGTTGTAAGCTGAATCAGCAGGTAAGGTTCTTGGCAACCTGGGTTTGATCCCCAGGACCCACATGGTGGAAAGAGACAACTGGCTCATGAAAGACGTCCTCTGACTGCCACACATGTGTCATAGCACACATGCATGTGTATACACACATACAGGTGCGCAAACACACATATTTGAGACAAGTAGATTTAAAAATAATTTAAAAAATCGCTAGCAACAGGATGATTCAACATGACATTTCTAAGCAGACTCTAAGACTGTAGCACCACAGCCCCAAACTGTGTGATCTGAATCAATTCAGGGTTAGCCTACTACTGGGCCCCTTCCAAACTGGAGCACATGGAACAAAAGAACTGACCTACACCTTGTGAAAGGTCAAGCTCAGCTGGGGAAATGGCTCTCTGGGTAAGAGCCCTGCTGTGCAGGCAGGAGGACCTGAGTATGAATCCCCAGCACCCACATACAAAAATGCTGTTTGTGGCCTGCAGTTCTAACACTGGAGGCCGGAGGTAGGAGGATCCCCGGTGCTGGCTGGCCATCCTGCCTAGCTGGAATGAGAGACCCTGGCTCAAAGGAATAGGCAGAGCACAACAGAAGAAAACAGACGGCATCCTCATCAGACCTGTGTATGCACACTACACACACATGTACAAACACATGCATGCACTACACACACACACACACACACACACACACACACACACACTCGCTAAGCTATGAAATGCCCAGAGTGTGAGGAGTTATGAAGTCTTGAGTGAACGTGCATTATTGACATGAGCACAGCCATGCCAAGGACCCCAATGAAGCAGACTGTGGCAATGGCAAAGCCCTCTGGTCCCTGTACAGATGCTGACAGTGTGTACATGAAGTATCTACCCCAGCTTCTGTCTCCATGACATTTACAGCCTGAGACTGCTCCCAAATAAAGACCTCCTTCCGAGACTAGTTAAACTTGCCTTCTCTTCCAAACATACAACAAAGCCGACTCCTCAGACCAGACGTGTAAAATAAGCACACTGAGTTTCCAACTGCTGCTGGTGCATCCATCTGAGCACAGGCCCACCCAATACTGGCTTTTCTGTCTGTGCATCTGCATATCTGTGTGTCTGTGTGCCTGTCTTCATTTACTCATGGTCCCAGTTAGGTTTCCAGGATCTACTCAGGTCATGGCACAGGAAGCAGAGGCATTGTTCAAAGCATAAAGGCAACCAGAAAGATGCACCACCAGCTTGCACTGTGTGATCTAGATTCTCCATTATCATGTCATTGGGGCAACCAGCAGAATTGGAACCTGGCTGCTGCTTTCCTGACTTTGATAGCTGATACATAAGAGACCATCCTTGGTTTTAGGAGATATGTCCTGAAGCCCCAAGGGGCAAATATCTGTAATTTAATCCCAAACTGCTAAGGATATTTTTTAATACAAAAAGATCTATAAACATTTGCACTTATATAAAATATATATATATATATGCACAATGTAAGAAGAAAATAAATGAGACAAAATATTAAAACTTAAGTTGTCTGGGGAACACACAGGATATTTTTGGTGCCATTATTGCAACTTTCAATAAATCTGAAGTGATGACAAAATGGAAAGTGTAGTATAAGGCTAGATTTAGCCCCAAGTTTTGATGGGGGCTATATCACTATAATCCTGATTCTCAGATTTAAAAAAAATTACATCAAATGCTTTTACAAATGTCTTTGTGTATGCATATCTGTACATTTGCATCCATATGTATATGCACATGCATGCATGTGAAACATAGTATCCACACTGTGAAAACAATAGCTAAGTAACAAAGAAGGAAGAGGGAAAACCAAAGTGTAAAGTTAAATGTTTTTAAAGCACTTTCCTGTGTTTTCATTTGGGTATGTGCTGTATGTCGTGTGTGTGTGTGTGTGTGTGTGTGTGTGTGTGTGTGTGTGTGTGTGGGTCTGTATGTGTGTGTCTATGTATGTGTATGTGTTTGTGTCTGTGTGTGTCTGTGTGTATATGTCTGTCTGTGTGTGTGTCTACGTGTGTGTGTGTGTGTGTGTGCGTCTATGTGTGTGTGTCTATGTATGTGTATGTGTTTGTGTCTATGTGTTTCCATGTGTGTACGTCTGTCTGTGTCTGTGTGTGTGTCTATGTGTGTGTATGTGTATTCACATGTGGAGACCAAAAGTTGTTGTTGAGTGATTTCCTCAGTCACTCCTTATTTTTTGAAGCAGAGCCCCTGACTGAACCTGGAGCTCACCATTTCAGCTAGACTGGCTGGCCAGGGAGGCCCCAGGACCCACTTGTCTTCTCCATCCCCCAATGCTGGGTTTCTGTGCGCCACTGTATCTGGCTTCTCTATGTGGGTTCTGAGGATCTGAACTAGCATCCTCATACTCACGCAGAAAGCACTGTATCCCCTGAGCCATACCTTTAGTCCTGTGTCTTCAGTCTTTATTTTACTTTATTCTATTTTTTCTTTTTTTGTTTTTTGTTTTGTTTTGTTTTTGTTTTTGTTTTTGTTTTGTTTTTTTTGGAGACAGGGTTTCTCTGTGTAGTTTTGGTGCCTGTCCTGGATCTCACTCTGTAGACCAGGCTGGCCTTGAACTCACAGAGATCTGCCTGCCTCTGCCTCCCGAGTGCTGGGATTAAAGGCATGCGCCACCACCGCCTGGCATGTCTCCATTCTTAAATGAGTAATTTCAACTGCTCAAGAGGAATCCAAAGCATACTCCTCATTTTGAGAAAACTGAAAAAGATGCTGCTTTTTAGTGTCTGTTAAAAGTCTCCTGAGGCTTGGTGGCAAATACCCTTTATCCCAGAACCTGGGAAAGAGACAAGCAAATCTCTGTGAGTTCAAGGTCAGCCTTGCCTGCACAAGTTCCAGGCCAACCAGGGGCTACATAGTGAGATGTCTCAAAAAAAATCTCCTTCTCTGTCTAGATTGATTAGAGAAGATAAGTCTGCATGCCTTGCTTGAGAATGGCCTCCCAGATATCTGGAGTCCAGGACAGAGCAGGCATGTGCTCTCAAAGGGATTCCACAAGCAGAGAAAGAACGCTCAGGTCCCCAGAAGGTCTCATAGTAAAGACTCCTTCTTTCTTGTGGGGTGACACCAGCCACAGGATGCAAGCAGCTCCTGTCCCCTTGACTTGGTTGGACAGCACCCCTGAAGTCACCATGCACTGAGCTGCATCCAAGCCCTATCACCATGAGGATGAGTCTACAGATGGAAGTCTGAAGCAATGCCAAGTGCCCAATGGGAAAACCAGGTTGGATTTCATTAGCAAGCACTCAGTGCCCAGTAAAGGATGAAGAGCTCAGGGACCAGCCTCATTCTTCAGAGTAGAAGGGGATTAGTGTAACTAAGTTGTAATGATATATTGTGAACCTTAATGAAATTTGCCTGAAGATCAGAGAACAGAACAAGAGTAAACATAGATGCCAGGCAGTGGTGGTACACGCCTTTAATACCAGCTCTTGAGATCTCACACCTTTAATCTTAGTATTTAGGAAGCACACATTAATCCCAGCACTAGGAAGGAAGTGATGCCTGGGCAGAGAAAGGTATACAAGGCGTGAGGAGACAGGAACTAAAGCTTTTTGGCTGAAGAGTCCTAGAGGTAAGACATGGCAGTGGCTTGTTCCTTTTCCCTGATACGCGCGCGCGCACACACACACACACACACACACACTTATTTGGCCGATACTACTGTGGACCAGAAGACACAGGCCCTCAGGGCCACTTGAAGTAGTTGCACAGAAATAACTTCAGAATCTATCTGAGACATGGAAGGAGACATCAATCTTAAGTATTTGGTCTGTGGGTCATGTTAACTCCAGTCTTCTTCCAGATATACTGAGAATCAGTAGGCATTATGGTGCAGTTGTTGTTGTTTTGTTTTTTGGGGTTTTTTTTCTTTTGTTCTTTACTCTTTTAGCTCTTTGGCAGGGGGTAGGGGGAGCAGAACCCAGCTACCAAATAAATACACACATGGAGGCTTATTCTTATTTACGAATGCCCAGCCTTAGCTTGGTTTGTTTCTAGCCAGATTTTCTTATGTTCCATCCACCTTGCCTCTGGGCTTTTATATTTCTCTATTCTATATACCTTTCTTTCCTTCTTACTCTGTAGCTGGCTATGTAGCTGGGTGACTGTTCTCTTGCATCCTCTTCTCCTCCTTTTCTCTTGCTCCTGGATCTTTTGCTCCCAAATGACTCCTATATATCCTCTCTGCCTGCCAACTCCGCCTATCCTTTCCCCTGCCTTGCTACTGGCCGTTCAGCTCTTTATTAGACCATCAGGTGTTTTAGGCAGGCAAAGTAACACAGCTTCACAGAGTTAAACAAATGCAACATAAAAGAATGCAGCACATCTTTGCATCATTAAACAAATCTTCCACAGCATAAACAAATGTAACACATCTTCAACTAATATTCTACTACATTATGGTACATGACATGAGATCCCAAGGCTTCTGAGTAGGGTTATCTTTGACAGAGGTACCACCTGAAGTAAATGTTGATTGAAGAGCTATAAGATGGGTTAGAAAGACACATATTACTATTGAAATCCCACTGAGGGGTAAATCCCAACAACTAAAGGTAAGAGAGACCCAGGGACAGCACCTGTCTTTTCAGTTATATTCACATATTTTAATAATTGTTTCTAAAAGATTTATTTATTTTACTTCGTATGTATGTATGAGTGTGTGCATGTATGTATGTGTACTGTATGAGTGTCTGATGTCTACAGAGGGCAGAACAGTGTGTCAGGTCTCCTGGGACTGGAGTTATAGGTGGTTGTGAGCTGTCCTGTGGGTGCTAGGAACAGAATGCAGGTCCTACACAAAAGCAGCCTGTGCTCTTAGCCACTGAGCCATTTCTCCAGCCCAGTGTAAGAATTCTTGAGTGGGTGTTTACTATGTGCAAACACTGCAAGGCCTATCAAGAAACACAGGGCAGTACAGAAAACTCAGCTCTCTGCAATACGAATACCCACAGGAAAAAATGTACTTTCTCTTACAAGACACAAAGTGCTCCAGCGGCATTTCTGAAACCTTTTGTGACATGGCCGACTATAGGATAGGCTTTTGTTTTTCCGTAAAAGTCACCCTTTGACCTTCATTTTATTCTTACAGAAAAATACACACACACACACACACACACACACACACACACCTATCGTTGACCAGAGGAATACATGGAGGAAGTAAAAACCTAAGAGGACTAAGATTTTATAACTATTCTAAAGTAAATAAGGAAACTGTAACTCCGGTGGGGGATGGCTCAGTGGGTAAAGTGCTCACCGTACAAGCATGAGAAAATGGGTTCAATCCCAGCACCCACTCAATAAGAGTAGATGTGGAGTGCACCTGTAATTCCAGGGCTGGGAAGGTGGAGACACAGGGACTCTAAGGGTTTTCTGGCCAGCTAGTCCAGTTGCATTAGCCTGCTCAAGGTTCAGTAAAAGACTCTGTTTTAAAAATAAGGTGGAAAATGACTGATGCAGACACCTAACATCAACCACATGCACAAACATTCACATGAATGCACACACACAAATGGTACCATGTATGTGGGATCTAATGTTGTCTAACACTCTTCAATGGGACAGTGTGGGTGCTAGCATCACCCAGACATGATTACCTGTGAGAGTTAGACAAGCCATGGTCCCTCCATGAATACCGACGTAAAGTCATATCTTTCTAGAAATTTCTACAGGATATAACTTTCTCCAGATTTTAAGTTCTTCTCATACTTACCAAGATTTGCCTGTAGCTTTTCCTGTTTCATGGCTTTCAATATTATTCCAATATTTAAGAGTTTCATGTTGAAATAATCTACAGTCAACAATGAAATGAAGTCACCATGTTGGGCTTCAGTGAAGCATAAGGGTCAAATGCAAAAAGAAAACTCCACACGTATGTGTGTGTGTGTTTGCCTGAAAAGAAAGGTGCCTGAAAATTGATATTCTGCCCACGGAATAAAAAGGCTCTCAAGAGTTAAAAAGATGTCAGAGTTAGAAAGGCCTTACACTGATTCTTGAATTTCTTTGGCCATCTTCCCAACAGCAAATATTCCGAATATGCCAGGGGACGGGTGACAGTGGGAATTTATTACTCGCACAGCCAGCCAATCACAATAACATAAAAGCAACAGATGAAGCATCTGCAATGTGCCATGCCCTGTGCTAAGTGCTTTGCCCAGGTTACGTCACTGAAGTCTCCCCATAATCTCAAGGGATGGACACCACACTTCCTACTCCATCAACACAGAGAAAGAGGTTTGTTGGGAGCACAGAGCTAGCCCACTGGACGCTCCAGCACCCTGTGCATTTTCTCTGTGCTAAACACGTCTTCTCTTTGTGAATCCAAGTCTGTATCTGCCCATTCATCAAAATCCAGCTTCGTGGGGCCTTAGATATTATGCCATTCTTCAAACGTCCATAGTCCATAAAGAACAAGGAAGCCCCTGGCCCTAGATCAGGGCTGCGTATAGAGGAACTTAAAGTATGGAGGAAAACTGAGTTCTGACATCAAAAGGAAAACTCAAAAGTAGAGGAAGGAAGAAAAGTCAGTGGGATGAGAAGAGGACAGATGTCGATCAGGGAATAAAAAGGACCCTAAGGCCACCTCTGAGAAAGATGGGGTTGGTGACCCAGGACATCTTCAGGAGAAGCTGGCAGCTGAAATGCATGCGGAGTCTGAAAGTCGATGGAGCATGCCCAGGAGTTACAAGAAAGATGCCTTAATTTTTCAGATGCTCAAAACTTAGAAAATAATAAACTGAGAGTCTTCTGAGCATGGTAATCCCTGACACTGTGCTGGAAAGAGAAAACATTTAAACTCTTGGAAATTGTGTCTTCATCTATCAAATAGAAATTGCAGCCATAACTTCAGCACTCTTTTAGAGAGTAAATATCAAATGTATATAAAACATTTATCATACAGTAAGTACTTAATAATGTTGAGGGGTTTTGTTGTTGTTTATCTCAAGGGGGATATGGAGAGAAGCAGGTATTTGATAGAAAAAGGAATTAGCAGAGGCCTGAAAGAAGATGACTAGTTACTCAATCCACACAAATAGCAAATAGCAGGCCTACAGCTGGGCTTCCTGGAGCCAGGAGATTGTGGGGAGCAGCGACTTGGGGAGCTGATAGCCCAGCATCCAAACCCCTCCTCTCCATGGCCCAGGTTGTCCTTTCTCCATGGTGGGATTGATATGAGCACACCAGCTCTCTTGTCTATCTGGCCCATGTGTTCTGAGTGATGTCCTTCTTGCCACTGGGTTTCTTCGATCTTTTTTTTTTTTCTGTTTTGTTTTAAATAGATCCCACCCAGCTAGAATCTTCAGCCACCATGTGGTCTTGGTGTAGACCGTGAGTAAGGAAAGCTCTTAGGATTGGGGTGAGCTCTGTTTACAAACAGGGAGACTGAGGTCCTGAAGTGAGCGAGGATTAGCCAGAGGTCATAGAGATGGTTAGTAGTGAACACTAGAGACAGGACAAACAACCTGCCTTCTAGCCTCCCCTTGAGACACTGGACTACTTCAAAGGACAAAGCCTATGCTTTCTTTTGATGATAAGGAGGAAGGCAGCAAGAAAAGTCCCTGGGTCAATGTCAGCAAGAGTTCCTCTAACAGCAAGAGTAGCCCCTGACTACTCGCATGACCGGACCCATAGAGTAGACTCCTGCTGCCTTGGCAGCTGAGCATGTTCGACTCTCTGATATAAGGAGTCCGTTGGCAGGGACATTGTTGCTCCGTGTCATTCTCATATATCAAAACAGCAGTAAGAGTTATGCCACTGAGTGTTTGGGAAATATTGGCTGTGATACATTGGGCTTCCTTGGTTTGGATGTGCAGACTTCCCTCTGGATCTTTCAAATGAACTTCAACAAAGTAAGACAGATATCAAAGGATGAATACTGACAGAAAACAGCGAGAGAAGCTAAGAATACAAGGGAGATCATTTACTCCTGCTTATCCACTGAGTTTTTGTTACTCTGTGGTAGAATGGCTTCAGTCAGTGCAGGGCCCACTGGCTGGTAACACCAGGCTTCCTGGGAATTTGTTATACATGCAGACTCCAGGGCCCCTCCTCCAGATCACAGACAGGCCCAGAAATCTGGAGGTTCACCACCTACAAGGGATTCTAGTGCATTCGTAGTAAAAACTGAGACCCCTGTAGTGGAGAACATGAAGGAAAGTAAAAAGAACCCCAGACAATCAAGTAGACATGAGGAACAGCCCCTGCTAAAATGAGAATTCCTCACTGTTTTCTGCATTCCCATTTATTCCTGGAGTGAAAATGGACTTTGCCTTCCGTGAATCTTCACCCCAACAAAAAGATGAAAACGGAAGACTGGGCAGGCATTATACTTTCTTTGCAAATTGCCTTTTATGGCAGGCAGGCTTTTTAAAAAGTTTTCATTGTTGTTTTTTGTCTATTCATTTTCAGTTCTCTCGAAGCAAGCTTATTCTAGCTATTTCTGCTTGCTGAATATTAAGCACAACAATTGAGGATATCTATATAGAATGAGGCTAGCAGACCTAGTACAGTCATCATAGTCCCAAACTGCCCAGCAAATCATTAGCAAATTGCTAACATCAGAGGCAAGAGGAAGATGCAGTGGTCACAGATAAATCATGCAGACCATCTGTACCAAATGAGAAATCCAGTCAATAACAAGTCTCTAAACCACTCTTTAATTCTGCCAAGAAGACTGGGAATGGTTAATTGCAATCCCAACATAAATAATTGTTACAATTTGCCTATTATCCATCACTATTCTGTAGCATTAAAATGTCACTAAAAATCTCCCGATTTTTACAGATTCTCAGCACTCTGTGCAGACCTGTGGGGAAATCATGGACAGGTCACAAGCTTCAGCACAAAAACAAAGCAAGACCTTGTCAGCATTGTAGCATGAATCTTAAAAGGTCTTACTAATAAAAAACAAACCTGGGGCTGGGTATTGGGGTGAATGCTGGAAGATCAGAGAAGCAGGAAAAGCCACAGCCACCTCACCTTGCCAATTCCTCAGCTGATCCTGTTTCCTCAGACTGGAAGCCTCTCAGTCCTCATCCAGAATGAATCTCTGCTGAACTGTTGCTCAAAAGCCTAAAAGCTTAACAAGCTCTAGTTCCTGGTCCTCACGCCTTATATATCTTTCTGCTTCCTGCCATCACTTCCTGGGATTAAAGGCATGAGTCACCATGCCTGGCTGTTTCCAGTGTGGCTTTGAACTCACAGAGATCCAGATGGATATCTGCCTCTGGAATGCTAGGATTAAAGGTGTGTGCTACCACTGCCTAACCTCTATGTTTAATATTGTGGCTGTTCTGTTCTCTGACCCCCAGATAAGTTTATTGGGGTGCACAGTATATCAACCACACAACATGGGAGAAAGGAGACGCAGCCTGGTGCTTCGTGTGGGTCCTGGAGACTCAGAGGTCTCTCTCAGTGCCATGATGCCTTTACGGGGTCTTGCAGCAAATATACAGGATGATGCAATAATGTGAAGAGGGTGGTCTGTGAAGGTAGATGTGTACGTGTGTGGAGAGGCCAGAGCTCAACCAAAAAGCTCAATGTGCCTTGGGAGTCTTCCACCTTATTTTCTGAGGCAAGGTCTCTCCCTGAATATGAAGCTCACTGATTTTGCTAGACTGGCTAGCCAGGAAGCCCCAGGGATCCCCCTGTCTCCGCCTCACTAACGCTGAGATTACAAGCATGGTCTACCACATTTGGCTTTTTACAGGGTTGCTAATGATCAAACTTCTACTTGTTCACTGAGCTGTCTCCTCAGGCCCAGGACTATGAAATTTGTCAAAGTGCTGATGAAGCTGCTATTAGTCTATGGCGTAGAGCTTCTCTGAAATCTCAATGCTTAGGGTCAGAGCGATAGTTCAGTGGGTAAAAGCAGACACTTGGTTCCTGGAACACACATACGTGTAGAAGGAGAGAACCAACTCCACAAAGTTGTTCTCTGACTCCCACACATGTGCTGTGTCACACACACACACACACACACACACACACACACACACACACACACACTTCATTGATTTCAGAGGTCAGCCATTCTGCAGAAAGTTTACAACTTAGCTTATCAAGAGTCAACTGAAGAAAGAGCAAGTATTGAACCTGAGATGACTGACCACCAGGACTTCAGCCCCTCATTGTACAAAATAAAGCTGTGGAGGTTGGGGAAGCTGTGTGGCAGCTCACCTGGGTGCTTACACTCATGGGACAGAGCCGTGACTTCTCCTCAGCCAGGCAGAGGCTCCTGTACCACCTCCACGGTGACAGGGCTCACGTTGGAGATATTTAATTTGGGGGGGCAGAGCTCACCAAGGCCTCATTTTTCAGCTGCCCAAAAGGCAATTTTCCAGACAAATGAATCTGAGCACTGTGGGGATGAAAATGTTTCCAAAATAGATTTCTCTCCCTGGCTATCTCCCTAAACCAAGAATACTGAACAGGCAGAGCAAGAGCAACGGTCCCAGAGACAGCCACTTCCTGATAGGTCCGTATGCCATTTTCTGTGCACGGGGGACTTTGCAGACGTGAAGCAGCTATGGATCTTGACGGGGTAAGTATGCTGGGTTATCTGGGTGAGCCGGGTCTCATCACAGGCATTCTTAGAAGTGGGACATAGGAAGGTCAGCGTCTCAGAAAGGGACAGAACGGCCTGCTATGGGAAGCAGAAGTAGGGTGGTATGGGCTAGAGTAGCACCAAACTGAAATGTAAAATATGATCCAAAGTTTGCTAAGCAAGAGGGAAGTTGTAAAAATAAATCATTACATGAAAAGGAAACAGTATATACGGAGGTCTGAATTTTGGAAACTGAAATGGATTTAAGAATTTAAGAATTGCATCTGATTGCCAATATGGCTGTATGGGAAGGAAGAAGGGGCTGGACGAGACAGTGGGGCTGGGTCACTCACAGCCTTGTAAATCACACTAATGATGATGGACTGCATGCTAAAGGAAACAGTGAGGCCAGGAGGGGTGTAAACAGGAGACGGGGACAGAGATGTGCATGGTACAGTGGTCAGTTTCACACCACTGTTTGTGGAGAGTGAAGATGGCCAGGAACAGACATGAGTGACCCTCCAGATCACAGGGGCAGGGAATTAAGTCCCTTGAGGCAACAGGGTATGAAGAAGGCGGTAGACTTGAGTAGAGTCTGGACAACACAGACAGTAGATCTGTCAGCTCGTGAGTCACTGAGAGTGGGGACCAAGGGGGAGTCAAGTGTGTAGAAAGCAGGACTCGAGTTTGAGTTTTTGAAGAAAGTGAGTAATCCATTTTCAAATAGAAGGAATATGGGGCATGAACTTAGTCGTTTGAGACAGAGAACACCCAGCTTTCAGTCTAATGCACTTAACACTGAAACACCCATCCGAACAGCCGTTCATAAGGACACCATAATGTGTCTTAACAAAATCTCCCAGTTTCATAAACTGTATGAAAACAACTGGAATATTCTAGATGATCCCTGGAAAATACAATGTATGGGCAGAATGTAGAGTGTGCTGCCATTAGGTTATATAAAGTGTGTGTGTGTGTGTGTGCAAAAGTGTGAGTACATGCACTTATTCACTTACATAGCCAGACATAGTGTGAGACAGGCAACCAGCAGCTGCAATCTCTTGGGGAGATGCTGAAGTGCTGGCTGCGGCTGGGCAAGGGTTTTAACACATGTATGCTGCCTCTTTAATGGGGTTTCAAAGGAATATAAAAATGAACTTAGAATGTACATCTTCCTTAAGGACAAGAAATCATGACATAATATCAAGCAAAAGAAAAAGTGTCCATATCAGATGCATCCTAATTCCTAGGCAAAAAAAAAAAAAAATCATGCCTTCAACAGAATAAGCAGGTAATTGTGTACTGAAGAGTGATGCCATGAAACATGGAGATGAGATAACAAAAGTAAAATCAGAATAGGAGAGAAGAGAAGCAGACTTCTTTTTATCAAATAGAGAATAAGCCAAGAGAAAAAAAACAAACTGGATAATAAAATTTTTAAAATGTATTTATAGAAAATAATAAGCTTTATAAAGCATAGTCTACTCATCCCTTTCAAACATGGAAAGTTTATTAAAAATTATCTTCCAGAGCAAAGTAAAAACTGCAATAAATTTCCCCAAGTAAAAAGTATACAAGATTCTTCTCGACTCAAAATGAAACAAATTAGAAATTAATATTTGGAAAGCACCCACGTGGAAATAAGGGACCAAAATCCCTGAGAGGGAACCTAAATTGCAGGGACAGGCTGTTTGGGTACAGGGCCAAGGACACATTGCAGAGAGCACACATTAGAATTATACCCAGAAAGTCTACAGCCTAAATAAACAGCATCTGAAAGAAAGGCCTTTGAAATCCTAGATCAAACTCAAAACACTGAAATGAAACGGGAAACCCGAGTCCAGGTTTACCAACTGTTTTTAGGGCAGGTGCATGATTCATCCAATGTTCTTATGCAACACATACACACATATATGTGAGCGCACACACAGACATTACACACATATACACATACAAACACATACACATGTTGAGAAGGGAAGGAGACATCCTTACATAGTTGGTTAAAAATGTCCCTCCTTTATGGGTCACCAATGCATATTAGAATACAAACCTGCCCAAAGTGTTACATCTGTCTCGCTTCCTTGGAAGGGTGACAATGTCTTCTTATCAGGAGGCTGAGGCAACTTCCGAGAGATCAGTTTATCGTTATGTACCCAAAGACAGAAGCTAATTGACAATCTGGCTTCAGAGCAAATCTTCTAAGTAAACACCCTGGATGTGTGTGAGCACCTAGCTACAAGGACTGCCGCGTGGATGACTTCCATGATGAATATTGAAAACTTCTGAAGGAGCAGCAACCATGGACCAGTGGCTGATGTCACTCCCGCATGGAACACCCCGGCTAGTCCTCTAAACTTGTTGAGGACGCTGGTCAACTGGCAAAAGCATCTTATAAATACAATGCATAATGACCACTTTTTTGGAATACCTCTGCCACTTTAAAAAAAAAAAAAAA
>CABHPH010137983.1:13016-42655 GCA_902168325.1 Peromyscus nudipes | reverse complement strand
ACAGCTCGAGGACCCCCTTGCGACGTGGGGCTGACCTCCTGGGACGGCCCCGCGACCCCCGTCTCGCGTTTCCCCCGGGTCCCAAGCTGTCGCGGTCCTCGGAGCAGCGGGGTGCACCCCTACCCCGTGCACTTGGGGTCTGCATCCCTGGGCCGAGGGGTTGTCCCGGGCTCTCCTGCCGCGGGTCCCTTTCTGGGCCCGCCCCTCGCCTGTGGGAAGCCTTGGTCGCTAGGGACCGTAAAGGTGCACGTCCACTCAGCAGGGCACGGGGAAGGCTCGCCGAGATGCATGAGCTTGGTGCTTTGGGGGTAGAATGAGTTACCGGGAATAATGCCTTTTTGCAGTATTTACATTTTCCGTGCACTCCGTTCTTGTTGCCAGTTTAATTTCGTTTCTATCGTCGACTTCTCAAAATTGGTTCTCTCAGGTTGTGTGTGAAAGAAGTTATCTTGAACAAATGAGAAATGAGAAGTGAAACCATACTCTTCCCCCCCTCCCCATCTTAGTGGTTGCATTTATGAAACTGGAGATTTAGTATTAAAACATCCTTACTTGTCGGGGCTGGAGAGATGGCTCAGTGGTTAAGAACTCTTGTTGCTTTTGAAAAGGACCCGGGTTTGGTTTCCAGCGCCCACATGGTGACTATAGCCATCTGTAACTCTAGTTCCAGGGCGTCTAACACCCTGTTCTGATTAATTTCTGTGGGCAGCAGGCTCAAATGTGGTGCACATACATTCATGTAGGCCAAACAGCCCTACACATAAATAAAAATTCCATAACATGTATTTTTTTCTTTTAACTATTCTCATTTAAGGTGTGAATTAAGAACTTCAATAATGGAGTTAGCTCACAGCTTATTGCTAAATGAAGAAGCATTGGCTCAAATCACCGAAGCAAAGAGACCAGTGTTTATCTTTGAATGGTTAAGATTTCTTGATAAAGTCCTAGTCGCTGCCAACAAGGTAGGTATCGCTCCTCCCCCCCGCCCCCCCATGAGATTATTATAAAGAAAATTTAAAACATTGTGTTTTGAAAATGTTATGAGTCATTCACCTCAGGAATTTCTAGTTTATCTTTCTCTTAGTCAGCAACAAAACCCAAACCCTGTCTAAATCCCGCTTGCTGCATACTTCCTATCTCAGCTCAGTGTGACTGGGAGAAAAAGATGACTCTGTGGCTGGTGTCGCTTATCATCATCAGTGCCTGGAAGTGGTCTCTGTGATGTCTGTAATCTCACTGTCTGCCTGTTCTCTTTGGGGACTTAATAAGAGGTTTTTACTTTTCCTTCTACTTTCTTTCTTTCTTTTTTTTTTGTTTTTTGTTTTGTTTTTTCAAGACAGGGTTTCTCTGTGTAGTTTTGGTGCGTGTCCTGGATCTCGCTTTGTAGACCAGGCTGGCCTCGAACTCACAGAGATCTGCCTGGCTCTGCCTCCCGAGTGCTGGGATTAAAGGCATGCGCCACCACCGCCCGGCTTCTTCTACTCTCTACACAGCCTCTTTGAGTTACATGCAAGTTTGTTTTGTGCATGTTTTGTTTATTTTCTAAACATTAGATGCATTCCTCAAATGAGAGCTTTGTTCAGATTTTAAGAGTAAATCATAGAAAGTGTTCTGGAAAAGGTGAATTTTGTTATCTGAACGTCAGATAGGCTAGTCCTGAGCTTACTCTCTTAGTTTGTTTCTTTAGACTGATTGTTCCTTAGAAGATACTTTTCTGCTCTAGTGTCTGAAGGCGATGTGGTTAATTGTCTAGGATTAAGGGATCCGGATAGGGAGCCTGAAGGCTTCAACACTCAATATGTAAACATTCACTTGATTCCTATTTAGTACAGTGACCTCAGTCCACAGTTGTATCCTTGTCCAAAGTTGTCCCGTCTTACACTTTTCCAGAAAACAAGCCTTCTTTTAGGATGGAGGAGAGGAGCATAGAAGATTTTGTTTGGTTTTTTGGCTTTGATTTTTCTATGTGTGACAGGCTTGTATTTGGTATTCCTGGCTGGCCTGGGACATTATGTATCCCAGACTGGCTTCAAACATGCAGCTGTCTTCCCGCATTAGCTGCCTGAGTGCTGAAATGCTGGGCATGATGGATGCACCCCTGTATACCCTCAGAGACTGTCAGCCAGTTATTCCTTTTATTTCTAGGTGCAGATTTATTCTAACCTCAAAAGTTTCCCAAGACTTAAAAAACAAACAAACAAACCATGAACTATTGGAGTGCTTTGTATCTTCATTTCTTCTTCGTTTTCTCTGCTGGGAGTTCTTGGCTTCCAGATTTTTGCTTGCGTTCTTTTCCTATTGTGGTGGCCCTTGTGAACCTGCCTTTGATGCTGTTGCTCCTGCCTGTTAGAATCACTTTAATTGCTAGAAAGACAGTAAATGCATGGATTCCCTTGTAACCTTTAACTAGATATTTATATCTGTCCCTTAAATCTTCTGTAACTGGCCATGTGTTGTCTTCTTTCCGCTGAAAAGTCTTTCTCAAGGTCTCACATAACTCAAATTGCCCAAACAGTGGTCAGGACTTGTGTTATTTGGTTCCTTCCCATCTTTTCACATAGCTGATCTTCCAGTGTACATACTTAACACTCATGTTGTTTTGTTGTGAGAGCTGTTGGTTTTCCTCTTTAGTAATGTCTAATCTTAGGATTTCTACCACCATTTCAGATAGCCAACTTTAAAAAGATATCTCATGGGCTGCTGTGTAGCTCAGTTGGTAGAGCACTTGCCTCTAACATGCAAAAAGCCCTGGGTTTAATTCCAAGTACCACATAAAACAATTTTATGTCATGGCCCATAGCAATAAACCCAGCCCCTGGAAAGTGGGAGCAGGAGGGTCAAAAGTTCACGGTCATCCTCAGCTGCACAGTAAATTCAAGGCCAGCATGGGATATGTGATTCATTCTCATTCTCTCCCTCTCCTTTCCCCTCTCTCCCTTCTCTCCCCTCCCTCTACACACACACACACACACACACACACAGACACACACACACACACACACACACACACACACACACACACCCCACACATCTCAGAGTTAACACTAACACATCTAAAACAAAGTATTGATTTCCTTTTTCAAACCTAACCTTTCCCCAAACCTTAAAGCTGTTCTTCACTTCTCCCTTAAACCTCGTATCATGCTGATTAGCAAATATTAATGGAATTACCCACAAGCATATCTACACAAGCATATCTAGAGCCCGTCTACTTCCCATCACCTCCCTCTCCAGTGTCTCTCTTCTGGGTTATTGCAGTAGCTTTCTAATTGCCCACCATGTTTCTGCCTTGTATATTCAGCATCCATGGTTTTAACAGTCAAGACTAATTGGGTGAAAGATTTAGGTTACAACCCTCCTCTGCTTAAAACACTCAGAATGCACTTAATGTTCTGTCATCTGGTTTCTTCTGACTTCATCTTTGACTGATTTCTCCTACTTCATCCCAGCTAACCCAACCTTGCTGTCCTCAAGTGTGCTAAGCAGACTTCATCTGCAAATGTTCTATTCCTGGATATTCGTATAGCTCACCACTTCACCTTAGAGAGTGATGTTTTTCTAATTAACTTATATAAAATAGTAAGCACTCATGCCATTCATGTATTTATATTCTGTCCCTCCCCCTAGAATGTAAATTTCATGAGAATCAGACTTGGTCTATTTTGTTCACAGTCACACCCAGTGCCTAGAATAGTTCGTGGCATGTAGTAATTGCATCGTATTTCTCAAGTAAATGAGTGAATTCTCGATATCGACTAGATACTGGTTATGTGTAGATCTGGGAATTACGTCCTGTTGCTTAGGTCTCTTCAAAATTTCTTTTGGTTTTCTTTACTAGCCCATAACTTTATGGACAACTATATCTGCTTGTTCAGGGGAAAAACCTTAAATATCTGTAAACTACACATCCAGTATGCGATTCACCTTCCTAAGTTGGTCTGGAAACTGGCTCACACAGTAACAGTTGAAATCAAACTTTTGGACAATGAAGGGGAATGAAGATTTAATCTAGGAAAGGGTGGATCATTGGTTACTGAGGTTTTCGTTTTCATATTTTCATATATGTTTTCATGTGTGAGTTATGCTTAATGAATACAGGTTTTAGTTATTAGAGCATAATACATGTTAAGTATTTTTGACTAGAAAGTAATAAGGGTACAAGGAAAAAATGTTTTTTTTTTTAAATAACAGACAGATGTAAAAGAAAAACAGAAAAAGCTTGTTGAACAATTAACTGGATTAATCAGCAGCTCACCTGGACCGCCTACTCGAAAATTGTTAGCTAAGAACCTTGCAGCCCTGTACAGCATTGGGGATACATACACCGTTTTTCAGACGCTAGATAAGTGTAATGACATTATCAGAAGTAAGGACGACACCGCAGCCTACCTCCCGACAAAACTGTGAGTTCGTTACGGGAAGCCTTGCCTTCCCTTTCCCTTTTTCAAGGTGATTTAGGGACTCCATCGCATAAAGACCCCAGCTGGGTGGAACCTGAGGCTTGGTACTGACCGGACGTTCTAACTAAATCTGAGGAAGGGGCAGGCCACCTCACTGTC
This sequence comes from Peromyscus nudipes, assembly GCA_902168325.1. Lineage (NCBI taxonomy): Eukaryota > Metazoa > Chordata > Mammalia > Rodentia > Cricetidae > Peromyscus > Peromyscus nudipes. The sequence continues at coordinate 38,096 of CABHPH010137983.1, read as the reverse complement.
CATCACTTACTTTGGACACAGCTGGGAGAATCGGTGTGGCGTCAGGAGTCTTTTGATCAGTTCTGATGGGAATCATATTTGTGTCTGAGATGAAAAGAAAAGAGTTAGTGAGGAAAATGAGGCAGGAATGGGTAAGACTAGTCTGCTGGCCAAGTCCAGGCAGTTAAAGAATGATTTTGGAATCCCGACCTGCCTGCTCATTGATCTGCTTTCACATAAGAGGGGCAAAGTTGAGTGGCCAAGGTAGAGACCATTTTGCTTATAGTTTACTGATGACTAGATTAAACTGATCCTAAAATGTTATAGATAAATACAAATTAATTTGTGAAAATCAGAAAAGTATAATGAACTGTACTTAAAACTTTCGTACATTTGTGTGTGTTGCTAACCAGTGAGATCATCTTCACAGGGCAGCGGTGGCCTGTGTTGGGGCGTTTTATGAGAAGATGGGAAGGATGCTGGGCAGTGCGTTTCCAGAAACAGTGAACAATCTGCTGAAATCTCTGAAGAGTGCAGAGGTCAGTCCCACAGCAGGTATTTAGTGCCTTGCTCGGGGCACGCGTTGTTAAAGATGTGTTCTTCTGTTACTATGACACTCACGGTGTTTAGCCAGAAAGTGATTGCAGATGATCATGTCTCCTTTTCAAAATGTCTGTTTTCTTAAATTTTGGAGGGGGGATGCCATTGATTTTTAAACGAGTGAGTTTGCCTATTTTTTTTTTTTACTGAGTTCTGTTTTTCAATTGACATATTATTTTTTGTGTCACACCTATGTATCAGTTTCATATGTCTGCCGTAATACATTGCTATACCCTGTGCAGCATCATGGAACAACAGATGCCTCTAGCTCATAGTTATGGCACCTAGAGGTCAAGGGTCACAGGGTCATACTTCCTCCACAGGCGCTGGGTGGGGGCGCCTGTGCCTTCTTTCCTAGATTTAATGGTGGCCAGAAACTCTGGCCTTTCCCGGCTGTGGACTACCTACTCCAGTATGACCTGCTCTTTGTTTTCATCTGCAATGACCTTGTTTGCAGTCAGAGTCACAAGTAACAGGGTTTCAGAGTCACATTGACTTCTGCAGGGGACAGAGTTCGGCACTGACATGGTGTCAAGGGAAACTGTTGGGTTTTGTCATGTCAGTTTGGCCATAGAGCCCTTGTCAGCTTCAGGTGAGTGGAATGCAGAGTAAGCTCAAGACATGGATATCATTTTCCTATGTGTGTACTTGGGACTAAATGCAGAGCCTAGCACACACTGGGCAAGCGCTCTGTCCACAGCTTGCAAACTCATCTTTCTATCAAGGGGAGCTAACTTCTCAGATGATATTAACACTCATTCTTATGTTTCAGATACTTTGTAGAATTCTTTTTTTTTTTCTTCTGGTTTTCCAAGACAGGGTTTCTCTGTATAGTTTTGGTGCCTGTCCTGGATCTTGCTCTGTAGCCCAGGCTGGCCTTGGACTCACAGAGATCCACCTGGCTCTGCCTCCTGAGCGCTGGGATTAAAGGTGTGCACCACCACGGCCTGGCTCTTTGTAGAATTCTTAATCCACCGCTTTTCCTTACTGCCATGATTTGGAGATGAGATAATTAGGCCCTGAGAATTGCTGTATTCTAGTGTGTTCTTATTAACTACGGAATTGATTGGACAATGTGGTTTTAAAGTTGGCTTCATGTTCACGTGCAGTCTCAAGGGCGGAGTGAGATCTTAATGAGTCTGCAGAAAGTGCTGACTGGATTGGGTGGCGCGGCAGCATCCTCTCACCGGGACATTTACAAGAATGCTCGATCCCTCCTAACCGACAGGTCGATGGCTGTCCGATGTGCAGTGGCCAAGGTTAGTGCCCAGCCAGCCTATGATGTTGTCCCTTTTGGTGCTTGCTCTTAAGCAGGTCATTTTTTCCTTTTAAGGTTCTTAAATTATGAGCATTTGGGGGTTGTTTTCATATGCTAGTTATATTTTCTAGAATTATCTATAAAGGGGATCATGTGGTATGTTCTTTTGTGTGCCTGTATGGCTTCTTTCATGAAAGTACAGTTATTTTGAGATTTATGTATGTCCATGTTCCGGTAGTTCATACCTTTCTGTTATTTAGTACTGTTCATTGTGTGGGTGCTCCACCTTCCTTGTTCCTTTACATAGCTTTGTCTATTACCAAAAAAGCTTTTGTGAACATCTGTGTGTAGATTTCTTTGTGGACCTGTGTTTTTATTTGAGTCAATAGCTAAGATTTATGTTTAACTTTTTAAGAAACTGCTCATGTATTTGTATAGGTTTAAATTTCTGGCTTTTTGCTTTTGTTAATATAAGAGATTTCTATTCCTCCACATCTTCATCATTGTTTGCTAATTATAGTTTTTGTTTTAGTCATTCTAATAGATGTGATTGAGTATCTCTTGGTTTTAACCTGCATTTCTCTAATGACTAATGTTAAGCATATTTTCAGGTGTTTATCATCCATATTTTCTATTAAGAAAGATGTATTTAAATAGTGCCCATTGCTTGAAATTTCTCTTACTACTGAGGTGCTTTATAGACTGTTTATATATTCTTTACCTAAGACATAATTTACAAATATTTTTTGAAGTCTGTGAGCTGACTCAAGGGAAGGTTTTTGTTTAGTTTTGGTTTGGTTTTGCCTTGTGGTTTTAGAATACCGTCTATCACGGGGGAAGATGTGGCGGTGAGATTAATGTGAGGCTGCTGTTCACATCTTGGTAGTCCAGGGAAGAGTGAGAGGAGAGAAAACAGTGTTAGGCTGTACTTAAGCACCCCATCCCCCACAGTGACCCACTTCCTTGAGCTAAGCCTCACCTAAAGGTTCCACAGCCTTCCAAAATTGTGGGCCCATATGCAACTATAAGAAATAAGGAACCCTCTTTATAACCTTTGCTAGAGTCCCTTGGTAGCAATACCTTGCAAAATATAGGACAGTAGCACTTTGGACGTTGATAGTGACGTAATCCACTCGTCTTCAGATTTCTTCAGTTTTAGTTGTATTTACATTTTTAGCATCTATGGAAATAATGATCATAAGAGTTTTCTTTTTTAGTTAGAAATGTAGGTTACATTGATTAGTTTTAGAATTTTCACCAATTGTACTTCTAGGATAAACTTTACTTGGTTATGCTATATTACCAAATAAAGACATAAATTACCAAAATTAGGGAAAAGAGAAATCAAATCACTCCAGATTTACAACTCACTGAACATGAACTAGATAACCTGAGTAATATATTTCCAAAATTGACTTCGTGGTTTAAAACCTTCTGCACTGACTTTGTTTCCGTTTGTTTCATTTTGATTTGAGACAGTGTCTCACTGTGTGATTCCAGCCTGGCCTTGAACTTGAAATCTTCATTCCTAAGCCTCCCTAGTACTAGGAGTGTTTCCTTTTTTTTTGGATATTGTTGTATTAGAGCAGCAAAATGTTTACATGGTATTTTTGTATCTTTGTCCCTGAGGGATGTTAGTGTGCAGTTTTCTTTCTCCTTTTAAGAATATTTATTTTTATTTTATATGTATGAGTTTTACCTGTGTATATGTATGTGCACTACATGCATGCCTGGTGCCTGTGGAAGAACAACAATTGCCTGGAACTGGAGTTATAGGTGCTTGTCACCCGCCAAGTGGGTGCTGGTAACTGAGCCTGGGTCCTCTGTAAGAACATTCCATGCTCTTTACCACAGAGGCATCTCTTCAGCCCCACAGTTTTCTTCACAGAATGTCTTCATGAGGTTTTAGGACTTAGCAGATACTTACTTCATGGAATGATTGAGAAAGTTCTCTTCAGTTTTCTGGAAGAGTTTATATAGAATTAGCAGTATTTTTGCATAAGCATGTGGTTGAATTAATCAGTGCAGAAGATTTTAAACTACAAAGTCAATAATTGGAATATATATTACTCAGGTTATCTCTTTCTTGTTGAGTGAGTTGTAAATCTGGAGTGATTTGATTTCTCTCCTTCCTAATTTTGGTAATTTATGTCTTTTTTCTTTTCCTTGATCAATTGGATAGATAGTTATCAGATTAATTGATGGCTTTGGTTTCATTATTATTATTTTTTGGGTTTGCTGGACCTGTAGCTCAGTGGTAGAATGCTTGCTTTATGTGTATAAGGCCATGGCTTGGTTTCAATTCCCAATACTGCATAGGGGAAAACTGCCAAAAAACAAAAATCCAGTCACCCGAGACTGTATTTCTATTTTCTAGATCACTGATTTCCTTTCCATCTTTATTTCCATTTTTGCTTACTCTAAGGTATTAGATGTTTTATTTTGTTTTGTTTTTTTCCTTAGAGAGACTTCCTGTTATTGCCTGATATCTAGTTTTGAAAACTGTTCATATGTTTTGTCCAGTTCTTTGTGTATTTCTAGGAGCGAGCATAAGTTTGATTGTGTTACTTCCTCTGTGAACACAGAAGTTCTAAAATCTAATTTCCCTTTGGCCTTGTTTTTAATTACAGTGTCTTCTGGAACTACAGAATGAGGCTGTGTTCATGTGGACCGCTGAACTAGAAAACATAGCTACCCTCTGCTTTAAGGCTCTGGAAAACTCAAATTATGGGGTCCGAGTCGCTGTGTCTAAACTTCTAGGAACAGTCATGGCCACAGCGTTGATGCCGAAACAGGCAACAGGTATTGTTGGCTCGCCCTGCATTTGCCCTTTCTTGGCTAACCCTGCATTCACCCACTGCAGGTACTTGAAGGTTTAGAAAATGCTCTAAGTTATCACTCATGGAGGCCACTTTAAAGAGATTTAAATTGTTAGGTATCTTTTCATCAAATGAGAGAACCCAAATGCCACTTCTCTGGTACATTTCTTGTGGTAATGGTGTACACGTTAACACTGAGCAGATTTTTGGCATACTGCACGTAGGATTTATGAAGTGGTTTGAATGATGTTTAGCGTATAGGAGTCTGGTGGCTTATGTGCGTTCAGCCTCTGATATGTAGCGCTCCATTTATGCCACAGTGCTGATCTTCAGTTTTTCTTGACCATCACTAAGCAGTGTGTGTGTGTGGGGGGGAGGGCAGCACTGATTGCTTTGTGGCTCTTTTGTTGCTTAACTGTTCCACAGATGTCTCAGGAAGGGTTGTGACCAACGGAACAAACATTATGTAGCAGGTGCTAAGTCATTCCAGATCTACTGTTGTCCCCACCTTGCCCACCTCCATATGGTAGAAAGATAATCCGATGGGATAGGTTGTGTCCCAGCCCTTACAGTTATTGCTGTTTGAGATTGATTTGTTCACCTTTAGTGGTAATTGTTTCCTTATATGACACTCGTGAGGTAGCATGTTTAAATGCTACATAAAACCTATACTGTGGGCTGTGTTTAACTCTCACAAAAGCCCTATGCATTTCAACTATCACTGTCATTTTACAAATGAGGAACTCGAGGCCTATAGAGATTGTGTGACTTGTGTTCTAAAAAGGTGTTCTGTTGTGTTAGGCATGAAACTAAAACCCACGTACTCAGTTCTGAACCCTGTATACGTAAACATGAGCTTTGCATCTCCACAGAATTCTCGTAAGGATCGTGTTTGCTACTGTATATGAAAGGGTATTGTCGCATGCAGCTTGATACCTGGAGTTTAGTACATTGGCGACTGCTATGTATGTTCTTTTGGGGGCTGGAGAGAGAGCTCAGTGGTTAGAAGTACTTGCTACTCTTTCCAAGGATCCAATCTCTTCCCCAGCACCCATATTGGGCAGCTCACAACCACTTGTATCTCCAGTTCCGGGGCTCTGACGCCCTCTTCTGTCCTCTGTAGGTGCTGGCACACAGGGCCTGTACATAGGAAGAAACATGCCCTTACACATAAATAAAAATTTAAATTAAATCTTTAGGGGAAAAAAAAGAAAAAAGTTCTCCGTGTCCTCATTTGGGAAGAAGAACTCAGCAGTGACTGAAATGGGTGCCTGGTGTTCTTACTGGGCTGCACACACTCAGTCACCATTATTATACTGTGTGGATAGACTTACCGAGCTGCTCTATTTTCTCGATCCTTCCACTTAGCATTTTTTTTGCTTCAAAAATGAATTTAAGTTTTTGTTTATAAGACATTGTGACCTTTTCTATCTTATAATACTCTTAAAAATCATAACTTGAAAATTTAAGCTAGAATATTGGAAATATTAGTAATTCTGCTTCGGAAACTCATTTGCTCTTGAACTTACTTTTCTTCCTTAAAGTTATGCGTCAGAATGTGAAGCGAGCAACGTTTGATGAGGTCTTAGAACTCATGGCCACAGGATTTCTGCGTGGAGGGTCCGGCTTCCTCAAGAGTGGTGGAGAGATGTTGAAAGTCGGAGGGTCTGTTAACCGTGAAGTGAGAGTCGGGGTGACCCAGGTTTGTGATGCATGTGTGTGAACGAATTCTGTCCAGATCATTTCACGGAAGACTGTCGTAACAGCATACAAGACAGTTTTAATATTGTCTGGTGTCTTTAAAAAAAAAAAAAACAAAAAACAAGAAACAATGAATGGATTAATTCAGATCCCACATTTCGTCACATACTTATAAGAAACGGTAGATTCTCTTTTTTTCTTTTCTGTTTCTTTTGAGGTGGGAAGCTGGGTTTTGGACCCTGGCATTATGCATGCTAGGCAAGTAAGTACCCTACCACTGAGCTGCACCCCCAACCCCCAGCCTAAAAGGTAAATTCTTGATGTATAAATAAGTCCATTTCTACTATGTGTATATAAATATCTAAAAAAAATTCTCAAATTTTATTTCACAACACACAAGTTATAAAGTAAGTTTTGTCTAAGGTGATAGTGCACACCAGAGGCTGAGACAGGAGGAGCCTTAGTTCAAGGCCAGCCTAGGTTCCATAGTGGACACTTTATCTCAAAAAACAAACATGAAATAAAATAAAAGTGAAAACAGAAGCAATAAAGTCCTTAAAAATAATGAAGTAAGTCAATTTTGTTTAGAACCGTATTTAGACATTATTAACTTAGACATTTAGATTGTAATGTTCTCCCTATACCTTGTGACTAAAAATAACTGGTTTATGCTTGGACTGAATTTGCCAGTAACTAATCTCCAATGGATATAAGATGAAATGTGACTTGGAATTATAATTTCCAAATAATAACTAATGGTTACTGATGTAATAACATCTGATAAGTTAGCATGGTTCACGCTCCTAGTGAAAGTCCCCACAGTGGTGCCTTGTCCCTGAAACAAATGGACAATGGGAGCCACAGTTTGTCTTGGGGACCTCACCAGCAGGTGTACTGCAGCTCATGGTGCTTGCTTGGAATGTTAACTCTATTCCGGAGTGTTGTTGCCTTGCTGATCCTGAATGAATTGAGCTTTCCTTTATGCTGTTCCTGAGTGGGTGGCTTCATCTTGAGACTCTTTGCTGTTGTTTTTGGCTTGGATTTTTAGACACAGCGTCTCACTCTGTGGCCCAGGCTGCCCTTGGATTTGAGGTGGTCCCCTTGAATGCCGACATTTCAGGCATGCAATACCATGCCTGGCTATTTCCAGTCATTGTTTTATCAGTGCAGGAATGGTGGCACATGCCTTTGATCCCAGTAGAGGCCGATGGGTCTTTGTGAGTTCAAGCCTGGTCCACATAGTGGGTTCCAGGCCAGCTAGGGCTCCGCAATGAGACCCTGCCTCACAAACAAACAAAAAAACAAAAACAAAAGGAATTGTTTCATTCAAAAATCTTCCTAGTCATTCCCGTGGCAGAAGTCTTAAAAGGATGTGACATTGAACTTTGCCGTATTTTAATCTCAGGTGTAACTTCTGTGTGTGCTGCCATCCTTGTTTCTGCACTCACTTCCCGTGCCTCCATTTGTTCACCCAGAGCTGTCTGAGGCTGTGTCTTCGTGTGTTCACAGGCCTACGTTGTTTTCGTGACGACGCTGGGGGGCCAGTGGCTGGAGCGGAGCTTTGCCACATTTTTGTCACATGTGCTCGATCTGGTTTCCCACCCTCGAGCGACACAAACACATGTGGACGCTGTGTACTCAAGGCGATGCGTCTCCTTCATCCTGAGAGCCACTGTGGGCAGTTTGCTGGGGGAGAAAGCCCAGATCGCAGCTGCCAAGGAAATCTGCCAGGCTATTGGGAAACAGATGAAAGCCGTGGGTAAGTGAGAACTGATGTCATCTTGTGGTGCGCTGCTCATGACCCCGGCCATTTAATCTAGTCCCCTCTCCCCTTTCCCTCCTCCCTTCCTCCCTGCTTTTGGATAGGGTCTCACTATGTGACCCGGGCTGGCTTCAAACTTGCAATTTTCCTCCCTCAGTCTTGTAAGTGCTAGGATTTTTATTCTTAATAAATACTAACAGCTCTGATTGATTTGTCTCTTTTGAGACTGTTTTTTCATAGTAATTTTAAAATAAATTTTAAATTAGAATAGCTCATTCCATTTTAGGAGTGAATGTTTTGCCTGAAAATACGTATGTGCATCGTGTGCATGCTTGGTGCCTGTGGAGCTCAGAAGGGAGCCTGAGCTCCCCTGGAACTCTAGTTACAGACGGTTGTGAACTGCCCTGTGAGTGCTGGGACAAACCCAGAACAAGAGCAGCCAGCCAGTGCTCTTAGCCTCTGAGGCATGGCGCCAGTGCCTCATAGCCATGTTTATTGAGTACTTTAAAAATATTAAAAGCAGCATATAACTGTATTGGAACCACGTATTAAAAATGAGTGGCATGTAGGTAAGGTTGGGGTTTTGGTTTTATTGCTAGTGCTTGTGTTACTTTTAAGTTTCCCAGAATGCACTGGTGTATTGTTTTCATCGTTGTGAGCTTATATGTTGTCATTTTTCTGCTTGAAGCCTCTTGTTATGTAAATATATATTTTTTTGCTATTTTTCTTTCACTTCTCTACTAGGCTTAATCTGAAGACTTAGAAAGTAACAGTTACAGACAACTATTAGCCCCTTGCAGGACATATTGTGAAAGTTCAATAATTCATCATTTTAAGAAATCATCTTTCAGATATAATTTTATTTGACCCATAAAACTGTATTTATTTTGGGATTCAGTGTGACCCTCTAGTGCTTATTATTTAATATGTCATGCTCAGATCAGGGCACTTGGCTTGGTCCCTCTACTGACAACATTCGACATCCTCTATCCAGCTGTTTTGTAGTATACGATTGTCTCTATGTAGTCACATTCCTGTGCTGCAGGACTTTCAAACTTACTCCTTTTACTCAGCTGCAGCCCCGAAAAGAAGCCCTTTCCAGAAGGGGTCCTTGCGTAAACAGTGTTAAATATCCAAGCTGAAGAGCAGTGCCAAGATTTCAATGAGTGACACAAAGTGCCTGCCTCTGTGGAGTGTGTAGACCAGAGTTAGTAGACCAGAGTAAGGAAAATATAAATTGTATAAGACAATTTAGTTTCATCACCTTTGGAAAGAGATACTAATTTTTAATGAGGCAAATTGTATTAAAGACCCCAGGAGGTCTTTAAAAATAAGGATACAACTAAATATAATCAGTATATATAATCATTTAATTGTCTCATAAAATTAACAAAGTGTGCAATTTGGTAGTTGTTTTTGTCATTTTAATAGTGTAACAACTTTTTAAATGCATAGGGATAACCGAAAATTATTAATGAAAGAGTTTGTGAGTTAATGAGGTATCGTTCTTAGATATCCCTAAATAGTGATCTGTCCTGTATTCACAACCGGGCAAAGATTCACATGCTGCTCCAAGTGTTTGGGTGCCAGCAGCCTGTGCTAAGTGGTTGGCATGAACTGGAGAACCAGCTGCAGTACCCGAAATATGGACTTCTGAACCTTCCGGTCCAGAGGTGCCCACAAAGAAAGAGGGATTAGTTATAGTCTGTCATTATGTATTTACATCTTTATTATCAGTTCATAGTGAATGAAAAAATGGGAACATTTTACTGTCATTGAGAAATTATTAATTTTATGGCTGTAGATTAGCTATTTGACCTTAAAAACCCTAGTTACTGAATTAAGTAATATGATTCTATCAGGGATTTACAAGCCAGAATGTATTCTCAATTAGTAGTCTGTCAAGGCATGTTTAGTTGTCTCACATGAAACACGTTTTAATTTCAGTGGCTACTAAAAGGTTCGGGGGAGAGACATGAAAGCAAGTGGCAACAGGGAAGAGCCTTCCAGTAAATTCTAAGCTCACTTCCCTGTGAATCTGCTTGTCAGTAATTTGACAGTGATGCCTCAGTATATCGGAGCACTTGAAGCGGCAGTACTACTAATGATTAACAATAGCAGCTACTTACGCTCATGGAATATGCTCTGTAGAGGATGGGTTAGCTTCCATATATGCATTGTTGTCAGCACAAGCAACTTTGAGACAGCAAGGAAGTCCTGTAACAGATGAGGAACCTGACGCAGCAGAGTCGAGTAGCATGCCCAGTCACAGAGCTTATATGAGGTTGCCGTTAGAACCCAAGTCTTTTACCCCCAAATCTGCTCTTGTTGGTGGTTGGTTTGTTTGTGTTTGTTTTCTGTGGTGTTAGGGATTGAACCCAGTACCTCAAGCATGCAAGGCAAGTGCTTTATTACTGAGGTACATCCCTGTATCTGAGTCTGCTTTTGTAAACATTGTGGATTCCTGCACCTCCTAAGCTGTATTCTTGGAAGCATCAAATATATACAGTATGTATTTTAGCATTGTTGTGACTCTATTCAACAGTGTTTAATGTCAGTCCAGGGCTGGCAAGATAGCTCAGCAGTTAAAGGTGCTTGCCACTAAGCTTGATGACCTGAGTTCAGTCCCTAGAACAATACGGCAGGAGAGAACTAATTCCAGCAGGTTGTTCTGTGACTTCCACATGTGAGCTGTGGCTCACACATGTCCCTGCCCCTAAAACGTTTAATGCCAACTCGATCAGTACTTAGTTACATGTGTTTACCACTAAGCAATAACTGCGTAGTTTTTGACATGTAGGAATCAAATGGCAGGAAAAAGAATATAAGACAATCACAGCCCATTTCGCGCCCATCATACCCGATTCTGTGTTTTCAGAAGCCGTAGTGAGTGATACAAGCAGTGAGAACAAATCTGGAGCCGCAGACATCGCAGCAAGCCAGCACGGCATGGTCTGTGCCCTCCAGGAGCTCGGAAGCCTGGTGCAGAGCCTGAATGCCACCGCCTCTCCTCTTATCCAGGAAGCTTCCATAGGTGCGACATCCAGGTCTTGCTGGAATGTTTTCCGAATACAGTTGCGATCGGTATTTAACTTGTAGTTACTTATTATCGCGACTAGCAGATCATTGGGTTTTGTTTAAATTGATTTTCACAGTGATATGAATATTGAGTTAAATATTAAAGTTTCAAGAGAATCAGCAGCTGTGAGAGATGTTTCTAACTGACCAAAATTTGCTGAAGACTTTCATATAATTTTATAGCAGCTTTATTTATTTACTTTTTGAAGGACGATCTATGTAGCTTTAACTGGCATAGAATTCACTATGTAAAACAGGATGTCCTCAAACTCAAGTTTCCTCTGCTTCCCAAGTACTGAGAATATAGGCAGAAGCCTCCACTTCCAGCGTCAACTTTTATATTTCACTAGATGTAATTATATTCTTTGCACGATATGTTCCTTTAAAGCACTCTACTGTTTATGAACCACACGTGTGCTTTTTGGCAAAGCTAGGAAACTGTGAAATTACAGGGACTGATATATTTTAATTATTATGTTATACTGAAATCGTTTTTCTTCAGGAAGGAGTAACGTTTTGAGATTTTCTTTCTAGGACTTTTGGAGATTGTGACGTCTGTGCTCCTTCACCCAAGCATGGCTGCTCGGCTTGCCGCCGCATGGTGTCTGCGTTGTGTGGCTGTGGCATTGCCCTTCCAGGTGACACCGTTTCTAGATAGGTGTGCAGAACGGCTCAACAACCTCAAGACTTCACCCGAAGCCGTCAGTGGATACAGTTTTGCAATGGCCGCTTTGTTGGGTGGAGTGCATCAGTGTCCTTTGGGCATTCCTCATGCCAAAGGAAAGGTATGACCGAAGTCTGCATGCTGGCAGGTGGGCTTCAGTTCCTGTGGGAACTCTGCTGTCTTTAGTGCTGAACCAGGCAATCCGATGACGATTGGAAATGCAGACTGTAGTTAACTGAAACTGGGTAGTTAATCCTCCTAGGAATAATCGGTTTTATCATAGTGTGTAGTATCATAATTTCTTTTAGAAGAGAAATAACTATGTAATGATTATTTAAAACTCAGAACCTTTATTTATTTATTTATTTTGGTTTTTCGAGACAGGGCTTCTCAGTATAGCTTTGGAGCCTGTCCTGGACTAGCTCTGTAGCCCAGGCTGGCCTCAAACTCACAGAGATCCACCTGCCTCTGCCTCTCAAGTGCTGGGATTAAAGGCATGCGCCACCACCGCCCGGCTTATTTCTGTTTTTTTAAGAGAGGGATGGATGGAGGGAGAGAGAGAGAGAATATGTGTGAGTGTTGCTTGAGCTCCAGTGTTCAAGCAATCCTCCTGTCTCTGCCTCTTGACTATAGTTAGGTGCCACTGTGCCTGGTGTTCTTTCAGTTTTAAAAAAATTACATTGTTGTGTCTAAAAGTGGCAGGGAATATTCTATTGCCATATTTAATATTTGATAATCATTAGAAATTAAAATGTTTTTAAGAAGCTATTACCATTCTCCCTCCTTTTCTTTCTAGTGTATGCCACTATCGTAGTACATTCTCTGTAGTATATATTCTATGTAGTGAACTACTATATATACATAGAATATACTACTATCATGCATACTATATATTTATATATGCATAGTATATACTATCATAATACATACTCCATAGTATATATTCTATGTAGTCTACTAATACATATATGTACATAGCATATGCTATTATCATATATACTATATATATATACATATATACTACTATCATACTTGGTATTATATACATGTCATAGTGTATAATATTGTCCTATTCTCTTAAGTGTGTGTAGATAATGTTTGCAGCTTCACTTGGGCAGGTACAGGCCTCAGTCTTAAGCTCTCCTCTCCTCCGGCACAGTAGACTGCCATCCAGCTGCTACTTGAGGATGGAGACTTTGTCACCTTTGCGTTTGATGTTTCCTCTGGTTTTTCCTCCTTGGACTGTCCTGTCTCCCATACTCCTCATCCATTGCACATCTTTTTGGTGGTCCTAAGGGGCTACCTGATACTCAGAATAAAGTACAATCTTCTGTCTGATTGACAGAAAATTGAAGTTCATAATCTGTAGTCTGCCTCTTCATTCTGAACTCCCTCTGTTCTGCTCAGATGAACCCTCCTGATTTTTCTCACACCATTTTGGCTTTCAGGCCTTTCTTAAAATAAAATTTCGTATTCTTTCTATCAAACTTCAGCCTGTTTGTTTACAGGCCCAGGATCCACTTCTTTTCTGAATTCTCACCAAAACCACCTGGCTTATGTTAGCTTTTCCTTTGTTGATCTACTCAATATCACTACTCAATACTATTTTATCGTTTAATCATATGCTATGTTCTCCTTCATTCTCCCTGAATCTTTGCTATCTAGTCTCTGCACTCTATAAGATTAGCCTAAAGGGGGCATCACAGCAGTTCAACAAGTTCTTGAATATAGGATAGTAGTACCAATAAATAATGGAAATTATTAAGTGGTTACCCAGGCTAGCACCAGTTTTAATCCTGTATTAACACATTAATCGTGGCAAAAGTGAGGTTGGCACTCTGTTTTATCAAGGTGGGAACTGAGGCAAAGATGGTAAGTTGCCCATGTTGGAAAGCCAGTCTGCAGTGGGGTTAGAATAGAACTGGGCAGCGTGGCTCCAGAGATTGTTCTGCACAGCACGCTTTGGGTTCCCAGGGGCCATCAGTGCCGGAACAGACTAGCTTTGGAAATATGCTAGCAAGAGCAGGAAGGGACAGCCCGTTTTCAGTAACATATATGAGCTATCTGTTTGCTGATTGCTCATCCATCAACTTCTCTTGCAGATGGTAGTCAGTATTGCTGAAGACCTGTTACGGACTGCTACCCAGAACAGCAGGCTGTCTCTGCAGCGCACCCAAGCTGGCTGGCTTCTGCTTGGAGCACTCATGACTTTAGGTATAAGCATTTTGGCTAACTCTGTAGCTGTCAGTGGCCCTAAAGCAGATTTAATTTAAAAGTATTTAACTCCACATTCTAGTCTTTGAATGAGATTAAAAATAATAAAGGTGTGTTATCTATTATTTGGGAGTAAATATCTCTTTTTAGTAATTCTTTCTTTAGTTCACACTTTTCTCAAGTTTCACCTTTCCCAAAATAATAGTCATCGTCTATTTAATGAGCTGAGAGTTATCGAAGGAGCGAGGCTGTGGGGAGGAAATTGGACGGCCCAAGCAGAGTCGTGGTTTTGATAGTGGCGAAGTCCTGCTAATGCGGTCCTGGTGGTGCTACCACTTTCCTGAGTGCAGTGCTAAATCTTAGGTGCCAAGTTTAGTCTTGTGCATAGGACAGAAGTAGATGCTACAGTGATGGCTAGAGCCGCTTCTTAGTTCACCTGCTCCCACAGTGTGTGTGTGTGTGTGTGTGTGTGTGTGTGTGTGTGTGCTCATTCGCGCATGCACATACTGAGAAGTTGCTCACTGTTTTAAAGTCTGTCCCCAATGCCTTATGTCGACCTGTTTTCTAAAGAAAATAAAGTGGTAACTCTTTTCCAGAAGTTTATGTTAAGTAAGTTATTGGAACATTTAAATGAATTTCTTAGGAATGTAAATGTCGTGTTTCTCCATGTAGCTAACCTCACACTTCCCATGAAGGAGCATGTACTTGTATGTATGTAGTAGGTGTTTGTGTTCATAGTCACATGTGTTTATGGAAAATTTCTCACCAAATATTATTACGGGTAATATGGAGCATACTATTCTGAATGTATTCAAGGAAAATTTTAATAGCATCTTGTGCACATGGATACTAAAAATACCAACACTTTCAAAGTAACTTTTATTGTGTCTTTGTACTTACTTATTTTACCCACTGGATGAAAACATTCTGAAAGTAGAGATAATTTTAAACATAAAAAGTGGAGTGACATGAAGGAGGTTGGGAAAGCTTAGTAGACCTCCCTTCCCCTTCTGCTCTTGTTGTTATGCTGGTTTGTTTGTTTTGTTTTGGTGTTTTCAATTTTTTAAGACAGGAGCTCATGGTAGCCCTGGCTGGCCTCAGACTCCTGTGTAGCTGATGCTTGCCCTGTCTCTGGATCCTCCAGCTCCACATCCCATGTCTTGGGATTATAGGCCTGCATCATCATGCCCAGTGGAGTTCACTTTCTTTGACTTTGGTTTTTGTATGTGTTATAATTGCAGTTTTGTGTTCTTCATTTTCTCGCTTAGGACCGTCTGTTGTCCGTTACCATCTACCCAAGATGTTGCTATTGTGGCGAAATGTGTTCCCACGTTCCTTAAAGGAACTGGAGGCTGAGAAGGCCCGGGGAGATTCTTTTACCTGGCAGGTAACTCTGGAAGGTCGTGCTGGAGCTTTATGTGGTAAGAACTGAAAACATCGTACTTTCAGAATATTTTTATATTACTATTTAGTGATATTTTTGTCACTAAAATATTTGTAAGTGATGGAAAATCACTATTTAAATTTTTATTTTTATATCTGTTGTTCAATATGTGGACTCTTAGATTATAGAAACTTTATAAATAACTCCAGTTGGCTACTAATAGCAAGCTATCATCACAACCGTAGCTAAACTATTGCTGTTATGTAGGAAACATGAAGCCAATACCCAGGAAGTACAGTCACAGTGTCAGGTCAGGAGCTGGGACCCTTGCTCCTGTATTCCCAGTAGGTGCAATCACACCCATCAAAAGAGAGTTGAACCACCACATCAAACATCCCACAGAGAAACAGAAACTCGTCTACTGAGTGGAGCTAACCTTTCCTTGCATTAGGAAAAACACTTCTTTGGGCATCATTTTCTGTGCTGATGTTACTATTTGTTTGAACACCAGCATTTCCAAAAAGGTGGATACACTGGTTTCGTCCGGGAGTCAGCAAGTTCCAGGAAAAGCTCAAGTGGTATTAGTTTGGGAACTAGGATTTCAGGGTCTCTGTTTTGCTCTGGTTTCTCCCAGCATAGAAAAGGCTTCTTTCCCCACAGATGGAGAGAGACAGTTCAGGGGCAGGGGGCAGGCGGGGTTTCAGTGTGCTTCCGCACATCTGAGGCATGCATGGTCATAGCTGTTTTGCTAAAGGACAAGGAAAGAAATTCTTTCTCCCTGGACCGTCTGTTTACTCCTGTCCACCCTTAAACCTGCTTTCTAGTAGTCATCTGAAGTCCTACTCAGCATCTCCCTAACGTAGCTTCCTCCTTCTGCTTCGAGTCTCCATTCTCTTTCTGGTGATTTTTCTCTGTAGTTGTTCCTGGCTTCTCAACCTTCTTTTTATAGGTGAGAGCTGTAGATCTCTTTTGTTTTGTTTTGTTTTTTGTTTTTCGAGACAGGGTTTCTCTATGTAGCTTTGGCTTCCTAGTCCAGGCTGGTTTCGAACTCAGAGAGATCCACCTGCCTCTGCCTCCCGAGTGGTGGGATTACAGGCATGTGCCACCACCGCCTGGCTAGAGAACTATAGATGTCTTCACCACTCTATGAAGCTTCAAGTTTATTTGGTCTTACGAAGATTTCTCTAAATCTTACTATTTTTTCTCTAGCCATGAGGAGCTTTGTTGCACATTGTCCTGAGCTCTTAACTGAGGATGCAATTAGGAAATTAATGACTCCTATTGAATGTGCCATGACCATGATGTCACAGTAAGTAAACAGGTTGAACAAAGTTAACTGCGTGTGTTTGTGATGTGTGCACGTATGTATGCATGTTCACATGTACATATGTGTGGAAGCCAGAGGTTGATGTAGTATGTCTTCCTCAGTCACTCTTCATCTTATATATTGAGGTTGGGACTCTCCCTTGAACCAAGGGCTTGCCAGTGCTGTTAGTCTTGTTAGCCTCTGTGTCTGCCTCCCAAGCGCTGGCATTTCAGATGGGCCACCACACCACTCAGCATGTATGTGTGTACTGAATGATTCCAAATATGATCCTCACAGACACCTTATTTTATATCTTAATAAATAAAACTGTAGTTTGAATTTTTGTACTTCTCAACTCATACAGAAAGCATCTAACCTTTATTTTGTAAAGTCATTTTAAAAGTAGTATTAATGGTGTGGTTTAAAACACATTGTATTCTGAAGTGTTTCTGTTAGTTTTATTATTATTGATCACAAAACAGAGTGAGAGCACTAACTTATCAGTGTTCTTTGGAAGTGTTGCAATGCATTGCTCAGTGGCCCTGTTAACTGTCCCTAAGTAATGCTTATTCTAACAACTAACTGATCCCAATTTCACTTTCCATGTTTCAGCATCCCATCTGTGATTAAGGCCCACGGAGCCCATCTGAAAGCTAGTGCCGCCATGGTCCGGTTAAGACTTTACGATATCTTGGCTTTATTACCTCCAAAAACTTACGAAGGTAAATAAAATGTATAGTATCTGATAAAAATTCTTCAGTATGCCTCTCGGGTTCTTCATAGAATTGAGTTCTGACCAGGCAGAACTCCCCCTTAAACTTGCTTTGCAAAAGAAGACCACCATTTTGCTTTTCTTCACATAGAGGCATTCATATTTGTTGAGTTTTAAATCATATTCTGGCCCCCCTTCCAAGCTCTTTATGATTTATTATGCTGCTGTGGTGCTAGCCCAATTTAAGAGGTAAAACACCTATAGATCAAGAGACTGTTTGCCTGCATATTACCTGGTAAGTGGCAGAGTTTGGATTCAGATCCAACTGATTTACTCTCAGAGTCTATATTTAAGTTATCATTTCCAATTACTCCATATACATTGTAACACAGCCAATAATTTAGGTATCCATGAAGGGAGAATAATAATTTACTTGGCAGAAATGAAATATATAAAGTAATAATATCAAACCACTAATTTCTTTCTAATACAACTAAGCCCTCAAACTTTGGTGGGTGCTATTCAGTGTTTGCATGTATTGGACAATTAATAAATAGTGTCATATAGCGTATGATATGTTTAAAGTAAAGGCTCTGTTCACTGGTTGCATTTTTATGTTACTTTTAGTTTGGACTTAAACTGCATTATATAATAAAAAGGAAAATACCCTTAATTCTATATAAAAACTAGTACATGCCAGGCCTAGTGGTGTAGGCCTGTAATCTTAGCTATTTGAGAGGCTGAGACACAAGGGTCATAAGTTTAAGACCTGTTTGGTCACAGAGTGAGTTTAAGGCCAGCTTTGGTGATGCACTGTCCTTAAAATAAAAGGTAAAGCACTGGGAGATCTAGCCTAGTGGGAGGACACTTAGCTAACACCTGTGAAGCCCTAGGTGCCTCAGAACTGCTGGGGGGAAGTCACTATTAAATTATTTAATATAAATTTTAGAATGAGAATTGTATCGTAGCATGTAAGTGTGGTCTCAGTTGCTTGTGTGGCTGAAGTGGGGGTCGCTTGAGCTCAGGACATTAAGGCCTGCCTGGGCAGTTGTAGAGAGACCCTGTCTTGTGGGAATGAGAGGGAGGAAGAGAGAGAGAAAAGGAGAAAGAGACGAGGGAGAGAAGAACGGAAAAGAAAAAAAAAATAGTATGGCTGGTTTACAAAGGGATGAAACTACTTTTATTCCTGTTAAGCAGAGTGCTGTTCCTTGTGGACGTGACCATTATTATTGTCATCTGCTCTGATGTTCTGTGTCTTAGGGTCTTTCAATGCACTTCTCAGAGAACTGGTAGCAGAATTCACTCTGACGGACAACTCAGCCAACACAACCACCTCGCTCTTGCGGTCCCTCTGCCATTACGATGACAGCGTGCTTCTGGGTTCCTGGCTTCAGGAAACTGATCACAAGTCCATTGAAGACCAGGTAGTGAAGCATACAGGAACTGCAGTTACTAGTGTCATCTGAAACGGAGGTCTTGTGACACATTGTCATTTAAAAAGAAGACACCCAGGGCCACAGTAACATCCACTGCGCACTCTTAGACACTTATTAGCATCTTAGAGTGGATAAATGGTGGAAAGGTCAGCAGTAGTGGTGGAATTTGGCAAAATGTCTTCATTCAGTATCCTTCATATTTAGTTACTTGATTGTGTCTATGGCAAAACTCAGATTTAACTAGCTTATTGGTTGCTAGTTTTATAACAGGTAAGGAAGAAATGAGAGTGAATAGATTGGAGATTTAGAATTAAATAAATTGTTTTTATATATGGAAAAAACAACATTTAACCAGGCATGGTAGCACAATGCCCTTCATTCCAGTCCTTCAGAGCTGGAGGCAGAGCCAGAGGCAGAGAGGGCCACTGAGGAGCAGAGGCAGGCAGGCCTCTTGTGAGTCCATGACCAACCTGGTTTACATAGTGAGTCTGAGACAGTCAGGGTTCTATAGGGAGATGCTGTCTTCAAAACAACAAACAAAGAAATGAAACAAAACAAAAAAATCTGCTTTAAGTCCTTTTTGTGGGTTTTGTTACAATGGACAGTTTTGCTCACACATTAAGGCGGGCAGTATAAAAGTGTTTAAAATGAACATGACTTTTCTTATGTCTCTGTAAGGTGATTCTGATAATGACCTTTTCTTTATGGCAAAACTATATTTTCACCTGCTTAAAGCTGTCAGGCCTAATCACATTTTATTCCTGCACTGATTTATTTTATATTCAGTACTTAATGAATTTCCTAATGGAGAGTGTGGATAACTTGACGTTCTTCTCTCACAGCTCCAGCCGAACAGTGCTTCCGGAAGTGGGGCCCTGGAACACGACCCTTCTTCCATTTACTTACGGATACCTGCTGGCGAAGCTGTACCCGGTCCCCTCCCTCTTGGGGTCTCAGTGATTGATGCGTCCGTGGCTCTTTTTGGTGTAGTGTTTCCACATGTTTCTTATAAACACAGGTTAGTATAAAGTCAGCTGGTAATTTTAGTCAAATATAAATTATATTTAAGAATAGATTTTTTTCCCCATCCCAGCTAATTCCACAGTAACATAGGTTTTTACTTAAGCAGTGCTCTCATGAACTTAATGGCATAATTTGTATGTACGTGATAAAGTAAATTGGCTGTAAATTCCATGTAACTTGAAACTTAAGATTTAGCTCTGTATACTAGCCCCTAGTACCTGCTGTTTTATGGACTGTGTCTTACCCAACAGAGTTTTCATCTTAGTGCGTTGACAGTTTCTAAATTAAACTGTATCTCTAGCTAGAGCTATCTTCTTGGTCGTTCTTTTACCGCACAAATACGCATGTGGGAAGTCTACTTTATTTGATTGGTCGGTGAGATAGTGCAAGTCTGGAGCCCAGTCAATCAACGTGGCTGTCCTTTCTTGTAGCAGAAGGGTCTTGTTCTGTGTGTTCTGCATCCACAGCCCCCATCCCTGACTCTAGCAGCAGTTTGTAGAATGGTGATTTCCCGGAAGGGAAACTGAATTAATGTAAGATTCTTTCAGATTCCTTACCTTTTACAAAATATCATTTTACATCCAAAAAAGAGTATCTCTTTAAACGTGTAGGTTATTTGATGAATTGCTTTTAATTATTTGCTTTTCATATCTAACCTTGATCTCTTTAAGTACAAATGTTTACCACATAAATGTTAAACGACGTTAAAGCTGAAAAAACTTTATAAATTATATCTGCTTAACACCCTTGCTTTAAATCTAAGCACATTCAAACCCTAGACTTTGTAGTTTTGCCAAAGTCACACAGCTAGTTATGAAATTCACTTTTAGTTAGGTTTTTTGTTTTTGTTTTTGCTTTTTGTTTTATTTTTACATTTACAAAATTGGCCAAAGCTAAACCTTTCTTGAAGTCTTTCAGTAGCTTCTGGTAGGGTAGGATATGGGGTACAATTTTCTTCCATGTAAGAGTATTTAAAAATGTTTTTAGGTTTATTTCTTTTATTTTATGTGTATGTACGTTTTTCCTGCATGTCTGTATATGCACCATGTGAGTCCCTGGTGCCAGAGTATGTCAGAAGAAGGCATCGGATCCCTGGAACTAGAGTTTTAGATGTTGTGAACCACTCTGTGGGTGCAGGGGACAAGTCCTCTGCAAGAGCAACAGGTGCTCTTAACTGCTAAGCCATCTCCCTAACCCGTGTAAGGTTTTTCAAGATAAAATAACAATGTAAAAACAGAACCTATACTGCACAGAGGTTAAGGTTAGCCTATGTTATGTAGAGAGACCCCACATCAAAATAATAAAGAAGAAAAGAGAGTTGGAGAGAGCAGAGTCGCACAGACCAGCCTCTGACGTCCACATGCTCCCCTGGCAATGAGCACCTACAGACATCCACACAAAATAAATACATACTATGTCATACAAAGTGTGTAAAATTATGCCACTCTTTCTTTCTAATTAAAAATGATCCACAGAATCAATAGATAACGATTGGTCTTCTGTTCTATTAAAAAGACTGAGGATAACAGATGAAGTGATATATGCCTGGGATACCCACAACTCGGGTCCTCAGGAGGCTGAAGCAGCCGGAGGAAGAGTTCAAGGACAGCCTGAGCAGCATAGGAACACCTTGTCAGAAAGAGAAGAAACTCACGGGCCCTGCATTAGTCATTTAAAGTAACTGAAACAGTTAACATCGGAAGAGTTTTCTATATATACATAGCTGAAGGCTGCGGAGACTGCTCCGTGTCAAATGGCCCCATGGCTGTACCTCTGGTGTAAGCCAGCATGTTATGGTGGAAGTACATTGCGGAGCCACACTGCTCACCTCAGGTCTAGAAAGCAATGTGAGAGGAAGAAGGAAGAGGCCAGGGTCCCACTGCTCCCCCAGGACATGTCCCTAGTTCACTGATGGCCTCTGGGGAGACATTCACAGTGCCAAGTGTATCAGATACATCTATAATACTGTAAGTCAGAAATTTTGTTGGACACACTGGTGTAAATGTTTAAGGCCTCTGAAATTATGAACTGTTATTTTTTACTAATTGAAAATTAATATTTAGTTTCCTTTCTTGTTCTGTTTAATTAACTACATGAGTATATATTGATACAGGAGATAAAAGTCGGTTTTCAATCAGCTATAGGAATGAAATGGACACAGTCTGGGGGCATAAATGATAAATAATTAGTTTATATTCTTATAAGCCATACTTAAATTAAAAACCACTAATTTGTGATCTTATCCTATTACTTATAGGTTACAAATGCTGGATCACTTTGCTGAGTGTGTGAAGCAAGCCAAAGGTGTCCGCCAGCAGGCCGTGCAGCTCAACATATTCACTGCTGTTCTCAGTGCGCTGAAGGTAGCTACTCCTGGACCATCAGAAGTGTTCTGAAAGGTGTTCACGTGTCTTTAAAGGCCGGGCACGTCAAGATGATTACAGGCCTGTGTTTCTGTGTATATGCACTTGATAACGGTGGTTTTATGTCAGTGTTACACGTTTACTAGAAACTTTATATCGAGTTTATTATAATTAAATCAGTATTTTATATTTCAGTAAATTAAAAGTTCTCATTTCAATTTGAACCTCAAATTTTATAAGCAACAATATTTTCTTTTGGGATTTTCTGAGATGTCTGTTTAATGAAATCTGATTTTCTAATGAAGATTTATGAAATAAATCTCAATTTCCATTTGTGATTTAAACTGAATCAGCAGAGGATGCATTTCAGAAATGGAAGAATGTCGTACATGGAGAGTGTTTTCTGGATTAACTACTTAACTGGCTTTATTCTCTTAACCTTTTGAACTTCAGTTTCTATACTGTGAAATACAGTAACAAGTGCCTACCTAGCTCAAGAGCGTTCATGAATCATAGTATCCAGGCTTTCATGGGTTACTTACAATCTTTTATATATTGTTTAGTGCTAGGGTTATTATAGAATTCATTATAACAAAATTATAAGTGATTAAACAAGGATTCCTTAAGTCATGCTTTGCAAGTATGGTGTTGGGGAGGCATTGGTGACAGAGGTAACATTGGGTGGGGTACTTGTGTAGACATTGACAAACACCCTATTTTGGGACTGGCACTGACATCTGAGCATTTAAAAAGAGCTTTGAGGTGGTCATGGTGGCCCTTAGCGGTTGGGAGAACAGTGGGTTTAACATCGCGGTAGAGATTGCACTTTTCTACACAGACGTGGCTCGTGCCTCTGCTCTAGTTAACACTCTGCTGGTACCATGACTTATATTTTTCTTCTCAGGTAAGACAATTAAAATCCAAAGCGGCAGGTATAGCTAGAACAGAAAACAAACTTATGCCAGCATTCAGTTACTGCCCCCCCCAATCTGTCTTTACATATATATTGATTGTACACCTTATACCAAATTGTAAGGTTCTTTGTTTTGTTTGTTTATTTTTTGTGGCACTGATGACTGAATCCAGGCCTAATACACGCTAGGCACGTACCACTGCGCTATCTCCAGCCGGTTTTTCAATTTTTATCTTGCAGTGGGGTCTTGCTAGTTGCCCAGGCTGCTTCTGAGGTCGCTGTGTAGATGGGCAGACCTTGAACTTGCAATCCTCCTGCTTCATCCTCTCAAGTAGCTGGACCACAACTCGGAGCCGCATGTTGTTTTTTACTGAATTTTTATACAAATGAGCCAATTTCAGACTCATTACAGTACTGACATTTAGTCAGCTGAATAATGTTAAGTTTAAATTTACAGTGTTCTATAGGCCCAAAAGAATATTGAGTATTAGCGTCTGGTAGAAATTCTGCCACGGATTGTGTTTCTAGGGCCAGTGGGACTCTGATTATTAATTACCATGTTCTGAAGTCACACTTAGGAAGTGACCACAGCCCGTCCAGCAGGTACCAGCCCCAGACGTAGCATATGTAATGTGTAAAGACATCGAATTTCCTAAGATTGCGACCTGTCTTTTTCTTCATTCAACATGAATTATGAAGTGATATCATTCTTTGTTAAATCAATCCAGGGTTTAGCTGAAAACAAGAGTACTTTGGGACCTGAGGAAGTCCGTAAATCTGCTCTGACGCTGGTGATGGGAGCTCTCGACAACCCGAACCCCATCTTGCGGTGCGCAGCAGGGGAAGCCCTGGGAAGAATGGCTCAGGTGGTGGGAGAGGCGTCTTTTATCGCTCGAATGGCCCAGTACAGCTTTGACAAGTAAGTGTGTCTCCTAAACGGTTTCTCACCGGTCTAAGACGTCTTCTAAGCAGTGAGAAGTTGTTACCTAGACTACGTACTGTCCACCTGGTTTACAGCACAAGACAGTTTTTAATACTCTAATTTTTAATTCAGTGGTTTATGGACCTCTAGATCCTGGGAGAGATGTCAAATGCTAAGATCATTTGAGAGGGACCTGGTTTCTCATCTACCTTTTGGAATCAAGAACGTCAGTCAAGACTTCCCCATCATATCACCCACAGGCACCTACAGCCATACTCTGTTCTTTCTGCCTCGCTTTACCCCAATTTTTCTTCATCTTTTACTTACTTCCTGGAATAAGGTCTCACTTTAGAGGAGAAAAGGAATAAAGTTACACTTCAGGTTTTAAAGATAATTGTGCATGTTAATTATGAAGAATAATCTCAGAGGTCCAAACAAGCATGGCTAAGATGAGAAACGTGTTTTTTTTAATTTATTTTATTTAATTATTATATATATTTATTATGTCTGCATGCATGCCTACAGGCCAGAAGAGGGCTTCATATTGAATTTTGGATGGTTGTGAGCCACCATGTGGTTGCTGGGAATTGAACTCAGAACCTCTGGAAGAGCAGTTGGTGCTCTTAACCACTGAGCCATCTCTCCAGCCCTGAGAAACATGGTTTTTAAACGTTAAGTGGGTGCTTAAATAGAGAAGCTGAAAAATCAAAAGGCCAAGAAATAACATGAGTCATATAAATTATCATTCTTAACTAATGTATTTTGAACAATAAATGTATTGATTCATACCATAATCATTAAGAAGAGAGAAAGAATTAAAAGTATTTTCTGAACTCTTAGAGACTAGCTTTCCTTGTTCTCACATACGAATGGTGATGCATTCTGACATCACTATACTGCACTGTAACATCATAATGATGCATTCTGACATCACTATACTGCACTG